>VXBX01008033.1:620210-697006 GCA_013400415.1 Scytalopus superciliaris
CAAAAAAAAAAAAAAAAAAAAAAAAAAAAAAAAAAAAAAAAAAAGACGTGGGGAGTGGGGGAGTTACATTAAAGGGGACCCTAAGGTTGCAAAGTGGAGCTGCTGGGAGCCAGGTGGTGCCTTTGGAGGGCTGCACGTGTGGGGCAGTGCTGCTCCCAGCTGTCTGACCACGGCTGGTGGCCCTGTCCCCTTCTCGTGCTGGCTGTCACCTCCCGCTGAACAGACCCGCTCCACCCGAGGACTCCCCTGGATGCTGAAGGGTGGGAGAAGCGGCTTGGCAGGCACAAAAGGGAGGGCTTGGAGGCATCAAAGCCCAGGCGTTACTCTGCACGTTATGGAGTGCCATCTCCTGGCTTGATAGGAATTAACTGAGACTCCCGCACTCGGTACCACCCATAGCGAGCCCGGGCAGCTGCTCCTGCTGCCTTTAGGCTGGTGCCCAGGTCAGGGAATTATCCAGGGAATTATCCAGGGAGGCTGGCAGCAGCGGGAGATGGGAGCGCCTAACCCAGAGCTGCTCTCCCGTGCTGGGTGGGGAGGACTCATTTAGCAGTAATGGCTTTGAGTTAATTAGAGTCGCTGAGCCCTCACACACACAGAGCTCTGGGAACTCCCCTTAGCATCGTCCACCGTGTTTTGTAGTAGAGAAGCAGCAAGGAGGCGTGGCATGTGATCCAAGGAGGGGTTGGGAGGGAAATATTCCTTGGGCATCAGGACATCTACTTTATTTTAGCTAAAATTTGGTGCCTAATTATTTTTTTTTTTGGGTTTGCATGAAGGTGCCTGCAAAGACCATACTTTGAATAACTCAGTGTCTGCTGGTATTTGTGAAAATATGTGATTTGGGGTTTTTGGTAGCTGGACCTGCCTGGTGAACCGAAGACTCAGAAGAACTGGAGCAGGAAAAGTCAAATCCTCCCTGGTAGCAGTTTTTCCTCTCCCCTGATTATGATAAAGGCTGATCCTCACTGAGGATGCTGTCCCATGTTGGTCTGTACCCCAGGTACTTTTAATCACTGCCTGTAGCCATCACACTTCCATCAGTTGATGGTAACTCTGATAAACCTGACGGCAAAACACAGAACAATTTATGTAAAAAAAGATTTAAACTCGATTGAGTGAATGCACTTTTCAATTTTTTTCATTATGCATATTTTTTTCAGTAGCTAAAAATTGTTTGAAAAATCTGCAGGATCTCTCACTAAGTAGTTCAACAGAAAAAGGAGATCTGTAATGGTGAGAAAAAAGCAATGATTTTGTGAAAAAAATGATCATACACTTTCCACTGAAGTGTGACTAAAAATACTGTAAAGAATTTTGTAATAACATTTTATCTTTGGTTGAACAAATGACATTTAAATATATCTAGTATCAAAATCTGTGCTTAGAATGTTGACCATCAGTGCCATTTACTGTAGCTGTGTGAATATGAATGTGATTTTGATGAGGATGATGATGATGATTGCTTTGCCTGGTAACACAGCTCCAGAGCTGGGCAGCCCCCATGGACCTGCTGCTCTGCTCACTCCCCCTCTTGATGTGCATCCACAAGAGCAGCGAGCTCCAAGCCAGCCCTCCAATCGTTTGAATAAAGGGGGGATTAGTGGAGCTGTACATGTATTTATAGAAACTTCTGTTGCTTGCCTGTCTCACTAGGCTGTCATTGCTGTCTAACAGCAAACCAGATTCCTGGTGCACTTTGTGGCACAGGCGCCAGACTAGTTGGGTGCCTGGTTTTCACTGGGTGCTGGTTTTGGTGGCCCTGAGTGCTGGGACAGTCCCTGTGCTGAGCTGTGTTGGGGGTGATGGTGGCTGGTGCATTGGGTGCAGGGGGGGTTGGAATTTGGAGCCTGTGTGTTATTGAGAGGGTGTCTAAGAGGTGACTATGAACAGCCAGTGCTGGTTCCCAAAGATCCCACCTCTGCTCAGAAAGCTTTTGGAGTGGCCAGTTGAAAGGTGACAAGCTCCTTCTGCCCATCCATGTGTCTGACTAATCCCAAAAATAGCTCATGGAAACCAGCTCTCCCTGGAGAAGCTGACAATCCATTTTAGTATGTCTGGTTTGAAAATTCCTGCCCTGACTGAAGCCAGCAGCCCACATCTGCCTGACTCACCTCTGTGGTTTTGGGATACTGGGGAGACTGGGACATCTTCCTTCATCTCCTTCAGAGAGAGCCTTCCATGGAGCCAAGGGGTTCTTTCCTCCTCCAGGGAGGCCAGAGGAACCTCACAGAAGAAAGAAATAAAAAGCAGATTCTCAAACTTTCAAAATTTAGTGCTGGGAGTGATGAAAAAAGGGCAATCATTCTCTTGGATTCACTTACTCTCCAACTTTCAGAGACAAGATTACTCACTCTTTCCCTGCGGAGAGGGCAGAAATGAACATCAGCTGCTCTGACATGATTTAGGCAATTACCCACCCCAGCCTGGCTGTGTAACACCAGTGAACATCCTTTTGCAGTGATAGTTGTGCAGTTCCTAAGACAGATCTCCTGGCAGAGAGCCGGAGTGGCCCAAAGCAGATAAGGTTGAGCAGAGCCCTCTGTGCCCAGTGATGACTTTGCCCACTTTAACTCATCCTTTGCCTTACTCCTTTACACCTCCCAACACCCTGCTTTAGTTTCTTTTAAAGCTGTCTGTTTATTGTATGTGGGTGAAATCTGCTCACGCTGTACTGTTTATTAGTCCAAAACTGAGGTCAGGCAGGTTGGATTTCTTTCCCAAGTGCTTTTATAATATTTGTGTTAGCTGGGCAGCTAAGTGCTGTCAGATGTAGCGGCAATGGAGCTTGCTGCTGTTGAAATTTTTATGGTTTCATGCATTTTACAGCATCACCTGTCAGACTCCAGCAATCATGATGTCACCTGTAGTGGAATATATAAATTTGAACAGAGGAGACTGGAGCTAAGGGAGTTCTTCAGTAATCTGGGCTCCTTTCTCCCCTCCTCCTCTGGAGGGAAGGCTGGGAGGTCTTAAGGCATGGCGAAAGAGAAGGAGCAGAGCTGTGCTCCCCCGGGCTTTGCCCCAGCCGTTCTGCATGATCTGGGCAAAATCGCTGCCTTCACTCCGGCTGTGGTTTCCATACTGCCTCTTTGTTCTGCTGGCTGTGTCTCCAGGGATATGGGCCTGTATTCATCCCGAGACACAGGAAAGGCTGGCTTGGCACTGGGGAGTCTCCAGTGGCTGTGCTGTAAGCTGGTACCCCGTGTGTGGGTAGGATGGAAGCACAGAAGGAAGGGTGGGTTTAGCAGGCGAGTGTTTAAGCATTTAGGGAGTGATGGGATGGGATTTGTTCTGTGTGAATAAGCACCTCGGGGTACCTTCTGCCTGCTGCACTCATGGTCTCACCATGCCCATCTCTCTCTTCCTGGGCAGTTTGGTCTCAGCCCAATTTTAGTGTCATTGCAGCGTGGGTTTACAATTTACAGCAGCACTCAGAGAGAGCCAGCAAAGGGCCTAAGGAGCACGAGGTCTTGCTGGGTGTGAGCTGTCAAAGCCCAGTGGAGGTGTGACCTGTGTGGTGGGGGGTGGCAGTTCGTGCTCTGCCTGTCGTATTGGGCACAGGGATGGGCATCACTCGGTGTGTTGTGTGGTCATATCCTCAGATCACCCGTGGCCCACACTCTCCACTGAAAGAGGGGTTCAGGGATGTATGGAAGGATTCAGCCACAGGTCAAGCAGCGTGTTTTAAGAAGCAGAAGCCTGATTGTGTTTGACCCTGTTTCTCCTTGCTCGGTGTAGTCTTGTCCCTGTAAACACTCCCTTAATTAAGTATCAGACAAGCATTAGGATGATACTCCATGTGGCTCAGCGACCCTAAATGAAGACATGGAGCCCTGCTGCTGTAAACCCTCAGTAAAAGTGGCTTAAGAACACAGTGACGGGGTTTGGGGAGCTCTGTAACCGATACACGTCTCACAGTGTTGTTAGGCCTCAATAAATCTGTTCCTAATAATCGCTATTTACTGAGGTTTTGCAGCTATGCCAGAGCTACGTATCTGTTACCTTGTGGTCCTGCCTCAATAAATATGCTTTTAATAATCAATTGGTACTGCAATAATAAACAATAATTGCTTTATTAAATATGAATTTGAACATGCTCTGCATTTCAGTTGTATTGAAATCACTGTTTATTTTTATTTTTTTTTCACTCTTTTTACCAGCTATTGGTACTAGTGTGCACCAAGCATCAGTGCTCCTTATAGGGTTTTGCTGACTTTGCCTGATTTATAACTCATGACAATATTTCAGCGCTTTGTTTCTACCCCAACCTAAGCAGTCTATCAGTTGCTTCCAAGCAATCTTCCTAGGAGGAATGCTGCACTCTCTCTTATGGATCATTAACTGGGAATGAACTTGGGGCCTTTGGATGTGAACACGCTGCCACACAAGCTAGCAGGCCAACACTTTTACTTGACAGTAGAAGTTATAGTGATAGGGGACTCTAATCTTTTACAGAAAAACCAATAATTGAAGAGGAAAGTTGATTTCTTGCAGTGCCAGTGAAGAAGTTTTATTGTTTCCATGCCCTGCATCACAGCTCAGGTCTTCAGAGCTGGGTGTTCCCGTGGCTCAGACATCCCAGCTCACCTGCCCTTCCTGCAGTGGGCACTGCCATGGGAGTGCTCCAGGGGTACAGACAGGGCTGTAGGGATGCCCTGTGTCTCTCTGGCAAGCCACACTGCTTCCCAAACTGCAGTGCTCTGTGGAGAAGGGCTTTCAAATAGGAGAGGAGGTTTGTCTTCTTCTCATCATCATCTAAAGCAAGTTTTCTTTCCAGGGCTGGTTCAGAATTCTGCAGAATGTGATTGTGACGAAACATTCCATAGGCCAGTCCTGGACAACAGGCGAGGAACACAAGGAATTTCCATGATTCACATCACTCTATCCAAACACCCAGTTGGTTCATCTTGCATCTTAAATCTTCTCTAATTTCTGAATTTTGCAACCTTTTGTAGCATCATGCTTGGAAATATTCTGCACTCCCAAGGCACAGCAGCTGGTTGTTCCTGTACCTGTACAGGAGAGAAACAGGAACTGCTCCTTCTGCACCTTCCACTTTGATTTCTCTTGAGGAAAGCTTTGAATCCCAGTCCCATCCCCACCTTCTTTCAGTGCTGGATCAGAACACACTCCTCTCCCCAGAGCGGGCCCTTCTGCAGTCCTTAGTGGCTCTGGGGTGGGACGAGTGTTTATCCCCCACTTTGCCATCCCACACAGCTCACCCCAGCAGGGGGAGGGAGGGAGGGAGGGAGGAAGCTGCTGGTGCACCCCCGTGGCTGCCAGACCCCTCTGAGCAACCAGAGCCGTGTGTGTGTGTGCGTTCCTCGCGTATGTCGAATGTCACATCGCATTAAGGCACATCAAGCCATAACGGGTGCAGAGTTCGATGGCTTTAATTAGTCCAGTCAAAGGCAGGAATTCCCTTCTGCAGGGAGAGTCTGCTCCCACGACAAGAAGATTATTTGCCTCAGCTTGTGATCATTGAGCTTGGAGTTTTCCATCCCACTTTAAGTCATTTGCAATTTTCTGTTCCTCACGCTGGTGGTTTTGAGGGGCTGGTTTTGTTCCAGGAGGGCAGGGGGTCAAAGCATTTTGGTGAATGGCAGTGAGCTCTGTTCCCAGTGCCTCTTAGGACAAGTCTGCTCCCTCCTGGACTACCTCTGTGTGTCTGTCTGGACCTAACAGAGAGCCTAGGAGTGAACCAGGACCTTTCTGGAGAATGCTGGTGGTGTCTGGGAGACGTCAGCTGGCTCATGGTATTGAGAAATGCAGTATTGAACACACTGAGGGATAGAAATCATAGAATGGTTTAGATGTGGAGGGACCTTAAATATCATCTTGTTCCAGCCTTCTGACATGAGCAGGGACACCTTCCACTAGACCAGGTAGCTCCAAACCCCATCCAGTTAGTCTTGAACTTGTGAAGAAACATGTCACCATCCTTCAGCTGCTTCAGGAGGGTTGTTTACTAGCAAACCACTGGTAGGTCATTGTGTTTGAGCAGTCCCATGTTGCTGTTTGTCTCTGCTCCTGACTGATCATGTTCAACCACCTCTCCATCCTCAGGGTTATAAACACCCGTGGGCAGAGCGAAGCTCCAGCACTGTGGGGCCTAAAGACCCACGGAGAGCTGCTCTGGGCTCCTCTTGCCTGGCAGGTGGTACAGCTGTGGGGAGTGTGGATAAAGCCTTGTGTGCCTGTGCTGTGGTCTGAAAGGTCTAAAATGCCCCATTCTAGGGTGTAATTGAAAATCCCCATCGTATGTGTCTTTCTACTTTATTTTTTTCTTGTGAACATTAAGATTTCTTATGCCATTATATATCACCCCATTACTGAAGATGAGGTGATAGAGGTGATAGCTTAATTCCATATTTTGTCTCCTTTTTCTATCCTTTTGGTTTAAGCTAAGCTCTACAGGAGCTTGAGTGTATTGTTCCTTTGTCAGAGCTGTAGAAAGGCTTTTGTGTCTGACTGCTTGTCCATGTTCTCAGCTGAGTACAATATTCCTCTCTTGACTCTTTGATATTCTGAGATTTTCTTTTGCCACAGCAAAACTACTAAACTTTTGGCCTAAATGGATCTTTATTTTGGTAAGTTGATGCTGCCTTCTCTGAAAAACAAGTCCTAGGCTTGGAAGTAACTCCAGAGTATCTCACAGGTCTGCATGGATGTGGATCAAAGGTCTGGTGAACAAAGTGTATTCCTGACACCTGTAAATAAGAATAAGTTGTTTGGGAGTACACTAAGTACTGTTGAGACACGTGAGAACTAGAGATGCCTGGGATATTGCTGAATTGACTTGAATTCTATAGAGATAAAATGATCATTTGACAGACCAGAAGTCTTAAGATTTAATAAATTTTTGGAGTTTTGGGACATGGTGCTCAGCTGATAGAATGAGGTGAATGAGATCTTTTTCAGAACCACACAGGTGAGATAAACACACAGGCTGCAGCTTTTAGTGCAGTCTCAGGAAGCGAAATGCTGGGCTGGCTCTGTGCTCAGAGCTGATTCGTGTGATGGGTTGGTGTTTCTGGAGACCCTCATTGTGGTTGTTTTGGGGTAGTTCATAACCCAAACCCCAAACCAAGTTTCTCACATGCCCCTGGGCCGCTGTAACCACGAGCAGGGAGGGGATATGGACATGGCCTTGACTGATGCTTCCTGCCTGCAGAGGCAATAGTCAGCATCCAAGATTTAAGGTCAGGCAGGATGAATAATTTCCAGAGTCTGGCAGGTTTCCAAGTCACCCCTATCGTGGATATTACCCCTCATAAAGACCACTGTGGTATGCTGGGTCCTTGGGTTGGAACACTATTTTCCTAGCAAATGACTCCGTGGTGCACCTGGGATGCAGTGATTGATGAGGCAGATTTGCATGAAGGATGAATGCTGAATAAATGCAGGGAATCACACAGGGGCTGTTGGCTGTGAGCTGGAAGGGGCTGTGCTGGAGAGGAGAGGAGAGGGAGGCAGTGAAACCCTGCTCGAGCCATCTGGCCGAGCCCGGTGTTTAGTCAGGTGCAGCCCAGCTCGTGTGCACAACCCTCCTGTTATCTTACCTCAAATAAAACTGCAGCGGGACGTGTCAGAAAGAAAGGCCCTGGCTCAGACACCATGAAAGGGAAGTTTATTTAAGTAATTACCAATGAGGCAGTGGGAGCTTCCTGAGAATTAATGACTGCTGGGCTCAGTGGCCTCTGCCCAGTGCTCAGGAATTGCCCCAAGTCGACCGTCTGGTGGTGTGTAGGGAGGTGCAAGTGCATGTAGGGTGTGATGGGTGGGTGACACTGCTGTTGGTGACTCTTGGGAGGGTGGCTCAGCAGAACAGAACAGAGATTCTTGCACAGCCTTGGGGGGATTCCATGGCTCATTTAATTGCAGTGACTGTAAGCTGGCTTCCCAAAAGCTCTTTGGAAAGCTCAGCTTTAAAATCCTGTCCTGGTCAGAGGGAGGTAACCTCAGTTCTCTGCTGGTTTCTGGACTCCAGGGAACCAGCATTGATGTCCTGAAGCAGAAGATTTGGCTTGGTACTTCTGAGACTGATCTTGTTTGGTTTCCACAGCTTGTTATGCTCCTCTTGCAGTCTCATAGACTTTACTTGGTTCTGTTCCTTTTCCTTTGGCAGTCGTGTCTGAAAAACCACCGAGCTTTCTAGTACTGTAATAGCCATCATTAATAATGGTACCTTTAAATTTTAGTCAGCCTTTCTAAAGTGTTTTCCTGACTATCTTCTTTTTTGCTAATTGCCTTGCTCCAGTGTCCTGAGGAAACTTACATTTTCTAGAAGTTCTGCCAAGGAAGGATGGAGGACTTGGCTCTGATATTTATATATTTTTCCTGAGCAGCTGTTGTCAGCTGGTGGAGCAGAAATATAGTTTTGATGGGACTCCTTGTGCCCAGAATGTGGAGATAAAGGCCCCAGAACACCAGTAACCAAGTCAGGAAACAACTAGCCTGAGATGGAAGGCTGGAGCCAGCTCCTGCAAAGGGGCTGTGGGTCAGTCCCTGCCTCACATCTGCTCATTGAGAAAGGGCCAAATGGAGCAGCAGGAATGGAGGATTCCCCACATAACTGCACTGTGCTGTGCTCCCATCATGCAGGAGGATCTTGGAGCCCAAACTGGCAAGTCTGGGCTATTTCTCAGGCAAGGGAGAGGGAAGGGACCTGTTTGGGTCTTGGGAAGGGTGACCCTGCAGGTGCGGACAGAGCTGCTCTGGTGGGTACAGGGCAGGGGAGTGGGAGCATGGGAATGGTGACATGTGCCCTGGGCTTCATTTTTAGCTGAGGTGGAGCTGGAGAATTTGGAAAAGTCCTTTGCTGTTATTCCCAGAGGTGTATGAATCCCTATTCATGTCTCCACACAAGCAGAAGTTGTTCCAGCTATTGGTCCAACGACTTTTCAAACCCGAACATAAACTTAGAAACTCCTCACTCCTGTGTCCTCAAATCTGTCCCAGTCACAAGGAATGGCAAATTATTCTGGGATTTTCAAGCTGTCAAAAAGGTACCTGCTGTTCCTCCCCTTTCCCTTGCTGCTTGAGCTATGCCCTGCCACAAGTTGGGTCAGATAATGATGGTGGAGTCAAGAAGTGGCTGACATGGGGTGTCAATAGCCATGAATTTGGGTCTAGGGAGGGTTACACTCGGTTTAAGGTCTGTCCCAGCCCCGTGCCTTTAGCAGTGCCACTCTAGGACACCAGCACTATTGGGAAGTCAGCTCCAGAGCAGTTGCTCTGGTTTCTAGAACATCCAGGGTGCCAGACTAGGATCCCTGAAGGGGGGTGGAGCACAGAGAGGCAGGTGGGATACACTGCAGTAGTCAAATCTGGGAAAGGCTTGCTGGTGGAGCCCAGCATATGTTTCCCTTGCAGGTGTTTGAAACCAAGGCATTTCTGTGACACTTTGAGTGAAAAATGATCATTTTTCTGATAAATTGTAATGAAAATTTCCAGCTGACTCTAAACCCAGGCTTTCCTTTCATGCAGACCCTTTCTTCTCAGTGTGCCTGCCCCCTTGGCTGTGCCCAGCCAGCAGCCTGCAGGATGCTGAGCGTTGGAGCTGAGGAATTCTTAGTGATCAGGGCGTCCTAAATGCCAGGAGCAGATGCAATAAAGGACTGTTCCTTTCCACTTGAAATGCCTGTTGCGTTTGCCAGGCAGCCAACACTGTAAATTCATTCTGACTATTTAAAAAGACCTTTTAAAGCTTTTGAATAGTTTCTGGCTCATTCTGTAGCAATAAAACCGTAGTGCCTGAGAGTCAGACGTTCAGGACCTTACCAAGTAACTAAATACAAGATACTTGGAATCATTGTTAAGTGCTTAGGAACAAGATAATTATACTGGCCCGTACTCTGTTGTCTGCATGCCCATAATCTCTGTCCTGGGCTCTGTCTAGTGGCATTTGGGGTTACCATGGAACAAAGAAATAGGGCAGGGATTTGCAAAATGGGGATGCCACCTGCTGTGGGGTGGTTTTGAGGAAACAGGCAAAGAAGGGAAGCGAGGTGGTGAGTTTTCCTTCTCTTCCTGCTCACAGCCCCAGGAAATCAAACATTTCTTGTCTTGTCTGGCTCTCTAAGGGCAGATTTCACCTTGTCCTTTCGGATGTCTCTTCAGAACGAGACAACACACTATTACCTACTCTCTCCTGTCATGGTTAGGGTGGAACCAGGGCTTGCTTCCTGCTTTTCTCACAACAGGTACTCAGCTCCAAAGGTGTCAAACTTCTCTGCTAAGGAATCCAGCTCTTTGGAAGGGGAAGTACCATGTGTGCTACTCTGATGCTTTTCCTAGGCATCTGCTCTTTGCTGGATTGGAGTCAGGATGCTGAGTGAGGTTGGACATTTGGTGTGACAGTTTGGTCGTCCTGAGCTTGGGTTGAGTGGCTGTGGAGGATGTTTGCTTTCACCCTGGGACAGGACAAGATGCAGAGCACCTGATATTTTTTGACTGGAATCTGTGGCTGCCCATCCTCACCATCAAGGTGAGTTGTATGTCCCACAAGATCCACAGGTCTGGGACTGCTTGGAACCAGAACCCCATGCCTGGGAGGAATATCAGCCCAGGCCACCACAGAACTTCTTAATGTTTGTTTTCCTACCTTAGAGATCAGACCTGGCCTCCATGTCACCCTTGCACAGGAACCCATGACAGTTTGGGCTGCCCCCATCCTGGTTCTCCTCACCTGGGAGTGATGGTCACTCCCTGAGGAGTCCAACCACGAGAGCCTGAGGCAAGGAGAGCTCAGCAGCTTCAGTGAGAGGCTGCAAAGCTCAGTTTAGGCTCCACAACATGCCTTTCTCTGACACCCCTTGTCATGGGAGCCCTGGGTACAGGCTGGTGGTTACAGAGGCCACCAAAGTGTCTTGCTGGGAGCTGATTTCCCTCCAAGTGACTGAGCCCAGTGTGCCACGGGACGCAGCTTGCCAGATGGCTCCCTGGCATCAGATCAGGGCTTTTCCATGCAGCAGGGAAGAATGTAGTTGTGAAGGCTGATAAATGGTCTGTGAAGATTTGTCTGGTACCGTTTTGGTCTTCTGGGAACGAGGACCTCATTGCAGATCAAATGTCTGGTCTTTAAACTGGCATAAATCAGCATAACTCTACCAAAGTTAATGGAGTTGTGCTGATTTACACCAGCTGAATTTATACCATCAAAAGTCATTCATTTGCTCTGTCTCTTCTCCATTTTCCCCCCTTCCTTGGATTAGAAACGAAGTCTATAAAGCTAATATGGTCCCTGCAGCAGCGTAACTTCCATGGAGTGTTTGCTTGAAGAGGTTAAAAGCCCTATAAACTGCTTTACATTCTCTAATAATAGAATGCAGATGCAAAGGGGAAGGATTTGATGGTCAATTAATGCAGAAACTATCCAGTGCTTTGCATAGATCCTACTGCCTGGCTTTGAAATACAATGCCCAATTAAAACCTTACCCAGAACTATACCAAGATTAAAAAAGTAATAATAATCTGCAGCACTCTAGGTAGCATGCTGCACTTTTCAGGGTGCCTCTGAGCTGTGCCTCATAAACTCTTGGATAAGATTTGTCTGGGTGTTTCCAACTGCAACTGCTCCTGGAGAAAAGCCGTGAAGTAGCATTCAGCTGGCAAAGCTGGAGAGAGGGTTATTTTATGGAGGAAAAGAGGAGGGGGGGTAAGGAAAGTGTTGACAATCCCTTGTACATTCTTCTGAAAGGAAAAGAAAATGATAGTTACTGTAAATGTTCTGCCCTTCAGCTGGGTTATCCAAAGGCCTCGCTGTGCTGGGCCAGGCAGTGCCCACAGAGTGGCTCTGGGAATGGGATGGATGGGATGGGATGGGATGGGCTGACACAGCCTCAGCATATTCCAGGAACTTACTTTGCAGCTGGGTTGAGCATCACTTGCTCCAGCTATTAGGGACAATGGTATTGATGACCTGTCAGGGTGTCTCTGCATGTGATGGTGGCTCCAAAATAATGGTGCAGTTTATCAACAGAAATTATTAGGCTGACCAAGAGATTAGGGCTGCAGTTGGGTGGATGGGATTTGGATTTAACAGTCCAGAAGGTGGAATGAAAGCCCTTCTCTTTCAGTAGTCCCCACCAGAAGCAGGAGTTGAAAGGGGATAAGGCAGTTCAGGCAGCAAGGAGCACTGACAGTAATTAATCAAGGTAACAACCACCCCCCTCTTGGCTCCAGAGCTTACTCACTGACAAAAGACACCAGTGTGTAAATACATCACCTTCTTTTAAGGGCTCTAGTAATTTACTTGCTGTACAGAGTGACAAAAAGGTGGAAAACTAGAGCTGTGCATCCCTGGGGTGCCTGGAGACACTTCTTTCAGGACAGAGCCTAAGGACACAGGCTGCCTTAGCCAGAGAGATCTTCCCAGGTTTTCTGGAATGACCCCACTCCTTGGGTAGCTCTTGCTTGTAACTGGATTTCCTCTACATTAATCAGACAAAAGGGGATCACATTACTGACCTTAACCACCAAAAACTTGGGTAGCTCACACAGCCAGTTGTTGCCTGAAAATGTCTCTTCTAGGAAAATTAATGTATTTAATAGTAGAGATCCAAGGAAGGCCAGTTCCTTTCTCATTAAGGTCTTTGATGTGCACAGAGCAAAGTGGCTTGGGCAGGGATTCGTGGTGGTGACTTCCCCTGGGCCTGAGCAGGAGGCATGGCAAGTCCATCTGTGAGGCAGCAGAACCCTGATGGCAGCCCAGCATGTCTTCTTGTTCTCTCCCTGCCTCTCTTTTTCTCCTTTTCATGGGTTTGTAAAGAGGAATGGAATATACAATCTTTTAAGAAGAATCATTGAAGCAACTAATAGACAGGATAAATCTATCTTAGATGAGATTGAGCCCACCGAGGATGGGGAGTCTTCCAGGTGGGTTTTAAAGCCCAGTTTAGGTTGAAGGTTTTGATGTGTTTCTGTCTGAGTTCACACACCTTCCTCAGCCCTTGGTTTTAGTCCCAACTGCCTGAAATCTCAGCACAGATTGCCAAGGTCAAGGGGAATTGCCTGAGGTTGGGATACTAAAACTAAATGAATGGAGCATGATATGAAAGCATAATGGGGCTGATTTTTTTATTGCAGGAAGGCCTCTCGACACCGTTCTGACAGCATAAAGGGTCATTTACATCTATTTCAGGCAATGCAAAAGCTTGATCCTCATTTACACATGTTGAAAAGAAAATATAATATGTATTAAGACTAAGCCCCTTCCTACTGCCAAAGTGATGGAAAGAGACTTTAGTGTAAATAAGGTTCAGGCCTGTTTTCAGCTCCAGCACCACGAGCGTGCCGGTGCAGACTCAGGAATGATGCCAAATGTATTTATTTTGGCCTGGCTGGGTGTTTCTTCAGTTTTCTGTCTGCAGAAGAAAGTGAATGCACACGTTCTGGCTCTGCCTTCCGTGAGAGCCACTGGAAGTGTCACTTCCCCCCTCTCAGGCAGGGATGGAGGACGCCGTCCCAAAAGCCACCTCACAGAGGATGCTCTTGTTGGGCAGGACCTGGGGCTGCTGAATGGGCACCTTTGTGGTGAGGGCTGCAAGTTCCCTGTTTCCAGCTGCCCAGGACTTGTCAGCAGCTTTAAGCCAAGCAGAAACGGAGGATGCACAAGCTGACAAACTCTGTTTGTGTCAATAAAGCAAAGCAGCGCTCTGCCGGCTGCCGGATATGGGCTCCAGACCCTCTCCCGGGGTGGAGGAGACACGGAGTAACTGCTCAAAGATGTGAGCAGTTCCCTAAACAGGATGATGATGACAATTACAGGCTGATAGGGGCTCAGTATTTACATCTCCTTAAGCAGGCAGACTTTAGACCCAATCAGAGACCGGGAGAGTGTTGCTCTTCCCTGAGAACGTTGGGGGAGACTGTGATTTATCATGGGGCACAGGGCAAGTGGCTGATCCTGCACAGAGGTTCAGTAATATGGACCATCTGCAGGCAGACTGTGGTGCAGCCTCTCCCCATCCTTTTTTCTCTCTGTGTAGGACAAGGGGCAGCCTAGATCTGAAGGGAGGTGCAATTTTAAGCGGGGCTGACGTGCCTCTGTGCCAGCGTGGGACGGATTAGAATTAGTTTCTGCTAATTTGCTCCACATGGAGCTTTCAGTTTGAATTCTGTCTCCCGAATTAACAGGCAGACCACCCTCTCAGTATCCTGACTGCTGTGTTTCCCGTTGTGAGGGAAGAATTTCTCATCCATCCTGTTTTCCCTGAGGTTCAGGCAGTGGCATACCCACTGCTCCAAGGGAAGGCATATCTGTGGCTGTGTGTATTCAGCCTCCTGGAACCCTGGGCTGGTGCAAACTTGGGCAGTCATTTTAGAAAACAGCAAACCCTGCAGTTTGGGAGCAGGAAGGATGCACAGATCAGTGATTATCTCCTGGGTTTTTTTTTGTTTGTTTCTGCCTGAATCACAGATTGTTCCTGTTCAAGAGGCAGTTCTTAGTAGTCTCGCTGCTCTCTTTAGCAGAGAACTCAAAATAAGTCTTGTCAGGGAAAGTCCAGGGTCTCTGATTTTTTGCAAGTACTCGTGAAACCAACTGTTTCTGCAGAGTGGCACTAAAAAAAGTGCCTAAGGTCCTATGGCATTCTTTCTGTTGCTAATGAAGAGCACAGCTCCTCCAGCTGGGCCAGGCCCACAGGGCAGAGAAAGAGAAATGCTGCAGCATAGACTGAGTCAATTTGTCTGAGGGTGATGCACTTGCACTGCAGAAGCACCAAAGCTACGAAGTGAGACACAGAAAATACCTGCTCAGCCCATGGATTGAAGGGGCCATCTGCCTCCCTGAGGGCTGCACAGGGTGTGATTTGTGGGGTTTCATTCAGTCCAGGGAAAATGCCCTAATTCTGATGGGTCCTTCGGGGGTCTGTTCAACGAGGTTTGCATGGGGGAGCTTCTCCTGAGATTCGCTCTCCGTGTCACCCACTGAAATCTTCTGTAGGCCATCCCAGGAAGAGCAAAGTCTGGTTTGGGTTTTCCTCTTTCTTAGGATGTATTGACATCCTGTGTGTGGTTTGTCTCTCTCTGTGGTTAGGTTCCCTCCTGAAAAATGAGATTCCTCTCTAACAATCCCTCTAATATCCACAGCAACCTGGGTAAATCATGTAATTTGTCAAGGAAGATCTGGACATTTCCAGTAGCTTTTGAGTTATTAGGAAAATGTTTACTTGGAGGTATAACTGTTCCTGATAACTTATATTGAGATCTTGGAGTACCTCTAGGAGCCCTGTGGATATTCAGGAGCCCCATACAAACCTCAGGTAATACAGTTCTTGAAGCAAAGACTTGCTGCCCTTGATATGAGGCAGAATGAGTCTGAATTTGGTGGTGTGAACCCAAAGGATCATCACCAAGGGCTGAATTTTGCCCTGAGCAACTCAACCATATGTAAATCTGCAGCACCTTCACTGGAGGTGAATGAATAAAGCTAAATATACGTTTATAATATTTTCCCGTTTGCCTGAGAAACAGTAACACTTCTTTCTGTTTGAATTTTCAGAGTGCTCCATATTTCATTCTTGTTTTTTGAGATTTTGGTTACATTTTGATCCCAGCCTCAGTGTAAGAGCTAAATTTGTGCTCCTGGATTCTGACTATAGTGAATGGTGTTTTGTGTGTTCACTGTGGTGATGTGTTTGCAGGCAAAGACTGGGGAGAGCAGCAGGAACAGAGTTTCTCTGTTTGGGTTGTTCCAAGACAGTGTGTTCCTGGTTATGTTCTGTGTGAAATCTTACCAATGCTTCTGCAGGGCTTTTATAAAAGCTGTCCATGAATTTATCACCTCTTTTCAGCCAAGATAGACTATCTCAAATGGTTCTAACTCAAAAGGCTTCATTTTGTCATTCCCGAGCTTGGTTTTTTTCAAAGCAGGTGTCTCAGAATTTAATTTCTATATTTAATTTCTCAAAAGCCTTTTTCACAGCCTCCAAATGCAACCAGACAAAATTGGTGAAATATTTTATTCCATGTCTAAGCATCTTTAAGACTTATTTTTATTTCGAGTGTGGTGAATTGATCTTTGTGCCTTTTTGTTCACGACAACCTGGAATTCTTTACCGCAGCAGCAAAGAAATAATTTATTCACCTAGTTCTGGGGTTCACCTCTTTCCCAGGGCCAACAGAAAGTCAGTCTGGGTTTTACCTCTGTCTGCCCTTCCTGCTAGTTTTTATTACATGCGCTTACAGTCAGCAGTGTGGACTTTCTCAGTGAGGGGGTATCCAAGGCTGGGTGTTTATTGCTCCTCCACCATCACTGGCAGCAGGCATTCCCCTACAGTGGGTCCAGCATGGAGGTGTCTTGGCAGGTGACTGTTTCCCCTGTGGTTTTCTCTTTCCTGCCTGCTGGAAATAAGATGAAAATATACCTCTCATGTGTACTTGGTCCTACATTGTATGCAAAAGATGGGAATTCTCTTTGGGAGGGGAAAGAAAGGAAGAGAGCGGGTTGTCTGCTGAGCACCATCCATAGTGCAGGGTGTATAACGCAGGGTGTGTGTTTGAGGGCTCTGTGAGCACAGCTGGGCTGGATAAAGGCATGGAGAGAGCCCAGTCTTGGCAGGCTGGTGCTGGGGAGGGCTCTCACTGGGGGTGCAGGAAGCTCAGCAAAACCATCTTTCAGCAGGATGTCCCGCTCTTCTCAGATCTCATGTAAGGAGCAGCTTTTGAGGCATTGCTGGACGTGTTCCCAGGAGTGCTTGCCTGAGGTGATCCATTCCCAATCTGTCACCTGGCCTTGTGACACTGAGTTGACTCTCTGAGCCTGGTGTCACTTTGCTGAGGGTGCTGCCAGCAAAGTCCAGGCTGCCCCGGGGCTCTGGGCTGCTCTGGAGAGTGGGAGGGCAGCTGGGCAGTGATGGCATTGCAGTGACCCGAGTCCTGCTCCTGGTACCCTCACAGGCTGCCTGCTTAAACTCACTCTGCCTCCCTTCTCCATCTGTAACTGAGCAGCCTGATACTTCTTTTGTTTGTATTTTACAGCACAAACAGCTCATGCAAGCTGGAAAGCCTTTACCATTATTTCCCAAACACAGAAATATGCGTCTGCAATGTGGTGCTTTTTAGAACAGCATCCACTCAGATGGTGGAGAATCCATCACAGCCCGGGGTGGGTAATTCCAATGGCTCATTACTCTTTCAATTACAAACTGGCACCTTCCTTGCAGCTTGAATTTGTCTAATTTTGGCTTCCAGCCCTTGGATGTTGAAATGGCTTTGTCTGTTAGATTAAAGAGAGTTCTGTTATAAGAGGTGTCCTCTTTAGTGAGTGCTCTTTATTGTTAATAAGATACTTCTTCCTCTTCTTTTTGATAAGCTGAATTATTAAGGACCTTCAGTATCTCAGTGTGAGCAGTTCCTCTCCACCCCACAGCCCTCAATCTGCAATAAGTGCAATTCTCTCCTGGATTCCTACTCAGGTACCACTCAGTTGCCTGATGAGCCCATCTTGCCATTTGAGACCTCTGTGTGAACTGGCAGATCTGCCACATCTGCAGTGGCACTGGATGCAGGTATCTGCATTTAGGCACCTGAATCCAGCCCTCAGACTCCAGGAAAAGGATGTAAGATCCATCTCCCTTAGCTTGAACCACCTATAGGTTCAGTAGCAGACCAACCCTGTCACCTGCTCTCCTGAGGACACCTTGCTCACTCACAGTGCTCATGTGGTTTTCTGGTAACTAAATCAACACTCACTAAACTGCCATTGTCCAGAAAGTGACTGTGGCATAACATACCTGTTGTGGTTGTGGAGCCCCTGGTATGACTGGGGGGTCTGAGGTACTCTCAGCTTGACTCTGTGGGTTTTGGGGGAGGGTATCATGCTATGGATGTAGACCCATGTCCTGATTTGCCAGTAAAATCAAGCAGAGTTAGATTGTTGATGCTGATTGTTGTGGTCTCAGGGACAGAGCATTGTGTCATCTTCTGCTGCTTGGTTCTGGGTATCTCAGAATTGTCCCAGTCTGTGCTGGAATGAGGAAGCTGGCAGAGAACTTTCAAGACAAGCCATCAACTGTGTTCTCCACCCACATATCTACCTGGGGGAAACCTGAATAACACCTCCACTTTTCTCATGGCTCTCCAGAATGCCTTGGATGGCCCTCGTTTTAATGATGTTTTAGAGCTGTGTGACAGCATCCTGGCTTTTCTTAGTGCAATTTGGGTTTATATACAGTGACTCATCATGTGCCAGGAGTTTTATTATGGACAACAAATCTCATTCAATCGACAGCAGAGACCAAACAGCCACTGTTTAACCTCACTGCTCTGAACAGCTTTGGATGACTCCAGGCATACCAGATGGGACCTACCACCCTCACTCTGCTCCACATGAGTAATCAGCATGTGGATGGGCTGCAGATTCCCTCCTTGACTGTGCTGTGCAGGAGCTTGTTTCAGGCCCAGCTGGAGAGTTCTGCTGTCTGATAGCATGGGAGGTCTTTGATGCAGTGTCCAGTCAACCGGCCAAGGTGGGACTTTGTGTCAAATCTTTGCTGTTGGAGTGCAGCAGCTGAGCAGAGGAGCTGGCTGTTTCACCAGACAATATTTTCCTCTGCGCCAAAGGTGTTTTCAACTGATCCAGCAGCAGAGAGGTAGTTAGTCCTCTGAGGTCCATGAATCAAAGGCACGAGATCTCTCCCTTGTGCACGGTTGATAAACTAGTCTGTCTTCACCAGCGTAGCCCAAGGCTCAGAAGGATGTTTTGGAGACACTCTTCTTGCAGACTCTCATTTCAGGAGCAGCCAAGCTCTGTGGAGCATATTTAGTGAACGCACAGCTAAATGAGACATGAACAGCCTGATGGTGGCGGGGTAAAGCACACGGATTCATTGCTCAGGTGAGGAGGAAGTGCTGCTGAGAGAGCCTGAAAGAACCAGCATGGATGTGTATAATCCATGGTGTGAAACCCGTGCTATAAATAACGGGCTGATGGAAACCAGATCTGTTCTGCGTATGCTTCCCATTTCTACTCCCAAGCAAGAAACTCGTTTGCAGAGAAACGCTCATACATGGCCATGCTTTGGCCTCTGTTCCTTCCCCCAAGGCATGTGCTGGTCCTCCTGAGACCTTTAAAAGGAGGTTCTGGGCGTGACCCAGGAAAGGAATGCGCAGATCTCGTGAAAGATTTCAGATGGGCCACTACACATGAGGGTAGACCAGCACCATTTGTTTTACAGTAGAAATTATCTCTCTCACTTGTTTCTCCCTGCCCCCGTTTTAGAAAGTAAAACATTGGGAGTCAAACTAACTTGTCTGAGGGCAGAAGATGGCTGTAAAAATAAGTACTGCTGATATCAACATCCACCTGCATTAATATTTGATGTTTTGGTCTCTTCAAGCTGCCAGTCAAGTAAAGCAGAGGAGGCAGGACTTGCCATGTATAGCTGTCCTCAGTGCTAAATCCTGCTGTGAGCCATCAGAGCCAATAAGTTAATGTCTCTCTTACCTTGTGTTCATGCAAATCACCACAGCAGTGGAGCTGAGCCTGTGTGAGGTCAGAGTGAGCGAGAAGTGGCGGGACCACTGGCTTTGGGCAGCATAAGGAGAGCTGAACTTTGGCTACCAGTTTTCAGGGAGTTAAAGAGAAGGAAGGATATTCCCCAAGGCAAAGAGCAGAGACCCATTTGGAATAAATCTGCTTGCTGGCTGCACTCCTCACTCTGGCAGTCAGCTCATTACGATTCAGGCCAAGTTTTGCACTATGGTCAGCTTTAACTAATAAAGATCTAGCATGGTACCTTGCTAATCTCATTAGATGGAGAGGCATGTTTTGGTAGTGGTTTCTGGGGGAGGACAAAGAGAGAAACAGGTTTAGCAATTCCAGCTCAAGCCATTTCAGTTTTTTGTAAAGTTTATATGTGTATACACAACATATATTTTATATATATATGTACATTTCTGCTGACTGTTTCTACTTAATTCTCCCACTAAAAATAGTGTCACCAGAGGCCCCAATTAGCAATCCCTAGGGATAACTGCATTCCAGGCTACAGGGACTTAGAAACTCCAGTACTGTCCTTGCTTGTTCCTGAGTACTAATCCACAAAGGACTCGGGTTCCTTCTTGTGTCTTGTTGGTGTAAAACACACTGACACCCCCTCCCCACAAAGCCCAGGAGCAGCTGCAATGCTAAAACCTGCTGATTTCAGTGCCTTGCCAGTGCCTCATTGTCAGGTTTATTTTCAGTGACGTCAATGGATGTTTTCCCCCCTTCTGAACTGGGCTTTAAAAATCCCAGGAACTGGGCCAATATTAATAAATGGCAGCTCTTCCCCTTAGAGGATGAGGCATTGCCCACCCTTGCAGAAGGGGAGAAAGGGAAAAACCTGCTTCTCTGTCCTTTTTTGTCCCCAGACTGCTGTGCTGGTGTGTGTAAACTTTGAAGTGCTGTGTGGATCCACTGGATTTTGACACCACTCCCTGGGAAGCCTCAGCAGCTTCGCTCTCCCCTCCTTCCTGATGGTGGGACTCACAGGGACCCTCACCGTGGTTTCAAACCTGGTGCTGAACTGAACACAACATCCTGCCCACCACATTGGGATGCTGTAAGTGATGCAAAGAGAGAGAGGGAAACATATTGATGCTGTGGGATGCACTTGATTAATCAATTGGTCAAGGTGGTAGCGTGGAGGCTTTGTTGCCCCCTATAATGTTGTTCCTTCCCCTTCCTTGTGTCACAACAAGGACGTCGTTGTGTTTTGCTGAGTCCTTCCTTGCTTGGGGCCAGTCATTTATCAAAAGAGATTTCCATCTTGGCCTAATAATTCATCTCTTATTGCAGCCCTCACTGCTCCGAGGGCCCATTTGTTTCCTCTTATCACAGTCTAATTATTTGGTGAAGGAAAATTTCTGACTATCATGGGGCCAGTGGCCGAGAGCTCAGGACAACCTGGCTCCCAGGTAGGGACATGCTTATGAGCGTGGGAGAGGGGCTTCCAGGGGGCCAGACTCATCTGTGGGACTGCTCCTGTGGCAGAGGGATGTTGTAGGAGTCCAGAGGGTTCGACATGAAACACAAAGTCTCTTTTTTATGGCTTAACCTTCCCTTTGTGCATTTTTTCACAGCCAAACGCTCCCACGTGTGTCACACCCACGCATCTCCCACCACCTACACTCTCACTTTCTCACACACAGACTCTCTCACACTCACACATACTAATAAGAAATCCTGTAAATTGAGGGGGGTTTGTCCTCTTTTCCCCCCACCCTCCCCTCCCTGGAAAACTGGGAACAAAATGAGTGTAAGAATTTGTATTCATACATACTTGGCCAGTGCTGGGATTCTAGAAGGGAGGATGGGTGGATGGATGAACAGATAGTAATCACAGAAGCATAATTAATAATAATGACAGAAAGGCATCCTGCTCCTATTAATAGTATATGCACAGATTTAATCAGCTCTATCCACCATCCAATGAGAGACTTGAACTAAATCATTTGCTGGTTTCTCTCAGAAGGGTTATTCTGCCCAGATTGACAGGGGGAACCCCTTGGTTCTTTATTTCAAAACAAGGGAGAAATTATTAATTTATTACTAATTTCTGCATCTTTATCTGGCCCAGGACAATTTCTTTGTTTTATTCAATGACTCCAGTGCAGCTCAGAGGCTGTGGAGGATGTGTCAGAGGGCTCTTCATTTCTCTCCACCCTGGCTGAGCATCCTCTGCTCCTCAATCTGCTGCGTTTTGAGCTCGGTGCAAAGCTCTGGACAGCCAAGCTGGGGAGGGAACCATCATTAAGGGCAGCAGGGCTGCCTGCAGTCACTGTGCCACTCCTGTGTTTGCACCATGCTCCTTGCTTTATAAAGCATTTTGGAATCACCTGGAGCATGCGAGGTGCACTATAAACTCCAACTCCATCTCAGTGTGACTTGCAGCTATTCCTTTACTCTGAAAGCAGCAATAAATTCAGCTGGGCTAGTCATGGCCACTTGTACCACTTCAGAAATGTTCCTTAAAGAGAAGTTCTAAAATCTCGTTGCTTTATTAAGCATTTCATACGTTTGAATTGTCAATTGATGTATCACATGCAAAAGAGACAGCGACTAGAATAATAACCTCTCCCAACATTTCATTTTGAAGCCCCATTTACCTGAACCGAGCTGCTTCCAATAAATATTTCACAACATGTTTCTCCTCCACAAGTGCACTTACAACTTATGAAGCAAACACAAATGTTTTAATTCTGACAAAATGAGCATCTTTCATGCACCAGCCTCGATTCGGCACATAGTTTTGTGGCTAAATGGCTTTCTGATTATCATGTCCCAGGATATTACTTCAACTGAAGTGATATGAAATGTCATTAAAAAGTAATGTTCCTCTGCTTTGACAATCATATTAGTAAACATTGGAGGCTCTGCAGGTTATATGTCAGGCGGGCCGACACTAATGGGTTTATTAACATATACAGTAGCACTTTGTCAAACCTCCTTGTTAATCTAAATTTGCAGGTGACAAAAAGAAAGGGAGCAGGGAGCAAGAAGATGATATTTAAACTCTGTTTAGGTTGGACCTCAAGTTAGAGGAACCAGGACACCTCCAGCAAGGTCGTCCCCACCCCGGGTGCTTCTCTGGGCTTGCCCAGCCCTCAATCCCAGGGGAATGTCTTCTCTGAGCTGATGGGGAACACAGAGGCTCCTGCTGGATCCAGAGATGGATGAGTGCAATGGGAAGGGCACAAGGGAATTTATTTCCAGATGGGGGTGAATAGCTGCAGCCTTGTCTGAGCCAGCTGGTTTCTGGTCCAGGAACAGCCTGGGCTAGGCTGGGCACTGTGGGGAAGTCAGGGAATCTGAGGGGCAAATACAAGAGGGCAAGTGGAGTCACAGGGACAATCAGGTTGTCACAGGGATGTCAAGTCATAGGATAATAGGATATGCTGAGCTGGAAGGGACCCACAAGAACCATTGAGTCCAAGCCCTAGCCCTGCACAGGACACCCCAAGAATCCCACCATGTGCCTGAGAGTGTTGTCCAAATGCTTCTTGAGCTCAGACAGGCTTGTAGCCCCTGAGGACACTGAGTGTGATTCATTGGGGTCTCTCATGCATTTTTTTCCCACAGAGTGGGACGATTATGAATCTGTATGTGGCAGAGTGGTCAGGTATGTGTGTAAGGACACTGAGAAGCTGCAATTTCCCTTCTCCCTCTAGAAAAATAACCGGACTGCTCGGAAGTACCATTGACTCAGAGGGTCCCAGGGCTGTGTTCATCTGTTGAGTCTGTGCTGGGAGGAGGCAACAGCTGAGCCGTGTGTTCCCTCATGCCAGCTCTGTGCTTGCCACAGGGTGAGCAAAGTCAATGACTTGCCGTGGGTTTTATTTTGGGAGCTGGGAAGTGTAAGTACACTGGGACCTATTCTTGTCCAAGTGACTAAGGCTCTGCCAGCCTGGAGCTCTTCATCTTGGCAAACAGATGGTGCGTGGAGGAAAAGTGATGCTGTTCACTGCTCTGAGAGGCCTTTTCTTCCTGCAGCGGCACCTTAAAGGTGCAATGGTTTGGGTAGTGGGGCTGAGCAGGGCTGGGTGCTCAGGTGTCTTTGGGGGGTCACACAAAATAAGGCAGAGTCACAACTGCAGTCTTGGGTGGGTTCTGCCTTGAGGGGTTTGAAGATACTTGTCCTCTGCTGGTGTCAGTTGCCTCATGGGGATGTGGAGTTCTTGGCCATGGGATGGAGCAATGGGCCTCGGGAGTCCTCTGGAGTATCATTTCTGGCTTCAAGGAGTTTCTGTTCCTGGACCCACTCAAAGCCCTGTGTGCTCCAGAGTTTGACAATTCATGTTCCCACTGTGCGGTGCACCAGCCACAGTTACTCTTCCTCACCAACTCTCTCCTCATTTTGGCAGCTGAAAGCCTGAGGTTGAATTGCTCAGCTGAGATTGAAGCTGAGCCCATGGCACCAGTGCCCTTTGCAGACAGGCACAGGGCTAATGCTGCACAACCCAGGCTGGCAAACCCACTTATTCCTTCCCTGCCTTCAGCAGCACCTCTGGATCTGCAGCCACTGCCTTCACCCTTTGAGCAGCTTCAGCAGCAGACAAAGCAGAGCTTCTGGGCAAGAACATCAGCCCAGAGATCATCTCGTCCTCTGCTTCTCTTCCCCCAGCCTGCAACCTCCCCCTGAATTCATCTTCCCTCTGCTCCTCCTCTTATGACTCCAAAAATAGGCTGGTTGTGCCATCGTGACACATGTACCTGTGACAGAGGAATGGGTGTTATAAGCCCTGGGAGTGGATCCTGTCAGTCTGGTGGTTTCTGCTTTGTTGGCAGATAATTACAGTGTGGAAGGGAAAAGTGTTTGCTGAAAGCAGGAACTTAATGGGGTTTACAAAAGATGCTTTGTCCAGGCAGCTACTGGAGTTAATAAAACTCGGCTTGGGCTCCATAAAGCTCTGTAGAGCTTAAAGTCTGAGCTCTGCTGAGTGTTGCCAGGCTGGGAATTTGGAGCTGGCATTCCTGAGTACTGCCCAGCGCTCCATGGAGAGCTGTGGGGGTACAGAGGGTAACGAGGACTTGGGGTTGTGCAGGAGCAGCTCCTGAGCATCCCAGTTCATGTGGAAGTCAGAGCCAAACAGGCACAACCATTCTCATGTGCAGCCAAGGAGTTTGGTTGCTGGATTTCACAGCAATCAGATCCGTGCTTTGCAACAGCCCTGCACACCCCCAGAGGGTTTTTGTTTGGGGCACTCATCATTACTGAGTGCTTGGTGCATTTGTCTTCATTTGGCCCCTCCCAGCTTTACCAGCAAGACTCTGTAGTGAAGAGGTGAAGAGGGGCTACGGTGTAGTGTCATTTCTGTTTGTGTGATCCCATTCCTCGTGCCCAGGTGGGATGTTACCACAGGCAGCGGGTGCTGACCCAGCCCCAAACAGCCACTGACCCAAAGATGCTCACTTGCAGCACTGGGTTCTGCTGCCTGCACTCATGTCTCGTGTACCTGGTCCTTATGAGCTTTGAATTTCTCAACATGACATAAAGGCAGTGGGAGTTGCAAAACTGCTGAATTGGTATGTTTTGGGGGAGGGAGTTACTGCTCTTTTATTGTCTTTTCCTTCTTTCCTCCAGTAGCTGCAGTAGGAAAAAAAAAAAGTGTAAGAAAAGGGAGGAAGGGCCTGGAGGCATCAGGTCAGAAAATAAATACTGAAAGAATGAGAAATGGAGTTATTTGGAGAGCAGAGTTATTTGCTTTGAGAGCCAACTTCGGTTTTTTCTTTTTCTTTTTTTTTTTTCTTTTTGTAAAAAAATGTGAAAAAATAATTTTCTCAAAATACCCTTTTTTTCTTTCTTTAAAAACTTCAGGCAAACTTTTGGTGTTGCCTCTGCTCAGGATGGAGTTTGCAATTTAATAACCTTGTTATGCTACAAATCCTGAGACTCTGT
Organism: Scytalopus superciliaris; assembly: GCA_013400415.1. NCBI lineage: Eukaryota > Metazoa > Chordata > Aves > Passeriformes > Rhinocryptidae > Scytalopus > Scytalopus superciliaris. The sequence continues at coordinate 645,599 of VXBX01008033.1, forward strand.
GACTCCTGCCCTAGTCCCTCTGCCAAGCACAGAGCATTTCTTGACCTTTTAAAGAAAGCCAGAGATAATGAACCATTTGGACCGTAGGATGCCCTAGTTGCTTGGAATAAAATCAGTGTGGCTGTGAATTTTGGAGAGGAACAAATGTGCAGCTCCGAGCCAGCAGCGCGGGCTGAATGTTCACTGTGATCTCCCACTGCAGAAAGAGCCATAAAGTCCTTTAAAACAGTTAATAAATCAGAGGACATGGGCAGGGTGAGATCTGGGCTGCACAAGGGCTTCAGAAAGTGTCTTGAAAGGTCCAGGGAGGGAGGATTTGACTGGCTGCCCTTGAGTTTCAGCTTGTAACTAGTGAATTTTTCTCCTTCAAAATTCTCATCAGCTCTTGTGAAATGTGAATGCTGAAGAGGCTGATGCTGCTTGAGGGGAGCTGGATATCAGATGCTTCCCCTGTTATTGATGGCATTGGAAATGGGAGTGTGTGCCTTACATTTTACACCTCAGATGTTGGAGGTGCGATAGTAGATCTTACTTTCATCAGTATTTGCTGTGGGGAGTTTTAGTTCTTTGAAAATGGAAGCACAAAATATTGCAGCTTTATGGGTGTTGTTCCCAGTTGTCCTAAGGTAAGAAGTGTTTCCTGGTGAGAACTGCTGACCCCTGTTAGTGAAAGGGCCCCAGTGATATGGCTGGGGAGTGGAAAGAGAGCACCCAAACCATCCTTCCCGTGATCCACCACAGCAGCTCTTTAGAGGGGCATCTGGATCCAGTTCCCATGGGCACACACTGAGCAGAAGCCAGGGCTCTGCCAGTCTCTGTTACTTCCCACACAGAATGAGAGAACCACCGCTCTCTGGTCCTTTCTGGAGACAAGCAGATGTTCATGGATGATCCTTTCTGTGTTTGTTCTTGGGTGATCCTTTCTGCATTGTTTGTCTCACCAGGTCTCCCCCAGCGCCTGGGGGATTGCACCAGGGCTGTGACTTTCCTGCCTTCTGCATGTGGTCACTCATGCAAGCGCTCTCTGCCCAAGTGTTTTTGCTCTTTTCATCCATCTGCTGAGTTACTCTGTTCTTTTCCCTTGCATTTTCCATGGTATTTCCCTCTTTGCACCAAGCTTAGCCCAGAAGCACCAAGCTGCTCTGCCCTTGCTCTTCCTGCTGCAGCAGGGTGATATTCCAGGTCCACAGTGAGAACCCAATTCAGCACAAACATCCATGAACAGGGGCACAGGGACACACACACATGTGCAAACCTGGCACAGGATGGGGCTGGCAGGCTGGCATGAGCTTTGCTTCCACAACCTCATTTCCATCTCATCCAACTCTCTTTGCAGTTCAAGCAGAAGGGACATAGGAAGGTTTTTGGCTGGAGCAGGAGAAGGGATGGTTAATGCACTCCAGCCCTCACCTCGTTGGTGCCATGGAGAAACACATGATTAATTTGTTTAAAACATCACTGAGGATGTGTGTGTGTTATTCCTATGCTCCAAAACCAGAGCCAGAGCTGTGGTCTGTAATTCTTTTAGGGAAAGATGTCATAGTTGGTCTTGATTAAACCTTTAGTTTAATGTTGATTAAACTATGGTTAGATTATTCATGTGTGTAGCTATTCATACAACACAGAGGGAATTTATTGTAATGGGATGGGTTGATGTGCCCAGCGTTAAAAACTTGCATGGAAAAACAAACAAATAGGATGGCAGGGAAAGGCCTTTCTGCATTCCCACCGCAGTGTAACGGAGCTGTCGTTTAAACTGAAACAGCACTGGGTTTATGGTGATTTTTAGCCACAGATCTCGTGTCACAGCCTGCTTTCCTGCCAAGGAAACACAGGCAGGCTTGCTCTCCTCTAATGGGGAAACCCAAAACATTGCAAACCGTGGCCACCGCCGTGGTGGTGGCGCAGGGCCAGGTGGGACGTCCCTTAGTGCCATAATAAGTAATGACTTAGCGAAGGGAAACCTCCAAAGTCAACGCTCATAAGGAAAATCCCAGGGCTGTTTTGGTGTTTGGCAGAGTAGGTGAAACACCAGGCTGAAGGGATTTCTCCGAGAGGTCTTCCACTCTCCAGGCAGTGCTGGCTTTTTTTCCTTCAAAGCTGAGAAGCTTGGCATGTGTGTAACACATCCCACGCTGCCGGAGGCACGGATATACTGGTCACTGGAGGGTTTTCTTGTTGCCATCCCCCCCCAAGGGATAAATCCTAAAATTAGGAATGGATGTCCATGAATCTACCCTGGTGCCTGGGTGGTTCAGACCTGGGGTCAAGGGGGCAGAGCCACATTGGGAGAGATGGAGGAGCACATGGATGGAAGCTGGCTTTTTATTCACGTCTCCCTCCTTTGCCATGGAAAAGCTGAGAATGGGGAAGGAAGGGGGGAGTATCCTGCTGGGTCTGGCCCCTCAGCCCTACCCTGTTTAGAAAGCTGCTGCAGGGCTGGGGATGTGGGCTCTTGGAGAACAGGAGTGAGCTGGCACAGAGGAGGAGCAGCAGGAGAGGAACCACTTTACATCTCTGGTAAGCAGCAGCTGAGGGGAAAGCTGGTCACAATGGAGGGAGTCACACTTTAGAGGAAAATAAAACCATTTTGGAGTATTATAAGAGAAAGGATGATGTGGTGTGTCAGAGGAAATAGTGAACCTCCGAGATGGCCCAGCACAGCCCTGCACTGCTCTTGTACCCTCCAGAATTCTGACAGAGCTCCAAATCCTGAAGTTTTGTAACATTGCCCAGAGCCCTGTGCACCCCTTTCCTTGCTCAGATATGCTCCCCACCAGCATTACACTCTTGGGCTGCACAGGGGTGGTGCTGCTGGTGGAGGGGAGGCAATGAGCCCTGAGGGGTTGGAGCATGCTGGGGTCACCCCCAACCCAACATGATCCTCCATGGCTGCCCAAATCCCTGGTTCCTAATGCTCTTCAGGGCACTGAGGTTGGTCGGACACTGTTCTGTTGTCTTTATTATCAATCTACATACCAGCAGATCCTGCTGGCTGAAGGTCTACATCTTGAGATACATATGAGCCATGGCTTGCTTTCACCCAGCCTGGGTGGCCTTTAAAGTGTTTCCTAAAGTCTGTGCTGCTCCAAGAGTTTGGAGGAGCTGGTGGGGCCTGAGGGAGGGATGGTCATTTTCCCATGCCCAGTGCTCATCTGCAAGCTCAACGTGCTCCTCCAGGTCATTTTTTAGGTCAGCCTTTTGCCCTGGACAGAATCAGGACTCAAAGCCATGGCTTGGTCCAGCTGAGGTCCCATCAAGGGGGCATCTCATCCCCATGTGCTGGAGGTGCTGGGAGAAGAGCCTGCTCCTCTTACACCTTCCCACTAACCAGCTCCAAAGCCTCAGGTTTAACTAATCTCCTGCCAGGTTTGCTCTCCCACATCCTGATCCCAGGCAAGAGGCTGAACACCACTCAGGAGCTCTACTATAGCCTTACTCCAGCTAAATACTGAGTTTCCTTTCTTGCATCTACCAGGATACAACTCCTGACCCTAGATCTCATTCCCCAGGGCAGACAGCAAGAGCTGTGAACCCCCAGGGGCCTGTTTTGGGGTTTATTTAGCCCTGTGTCTTCCTTTGGGCATTGCTGGTGTGTGTGGGGACAGTGACACAGCTCCTGCACAACAGGAACTCTGCCTGGGGAGGCATTTGGTCCTTGTTAGCAGATGCTCAGTAGCTGCTTTGTCTTATTTCTTGTTTGTCATAAAAAAATAAATACAGTTTAATAGATGATCTTACAGAGCAGGTTTTGGCAACAAAATAGACCGTGTCCCATTGTAAACTTGATGTGTATAATTTAAAGCAAGATGGAATATAAAACCATTTCCAGCTCAGAGGAGGGAGAGGGAGACACAGATTTAGGTCTTGATTGTGCTGAAATGAAAAACAGCACATTCTTGGATAGTGTATTAAATCAGGCATTTTATTTTATAGAGTCCAAACTATAAACAGCCTTTTTAAGAATAATTAATCACATCATGTATTTGTTTAAAAATTTTTGGGAGCTGATTTCTTTAATTTCTTTGTGTATGTCTAGAGATATTGTGTGCAAAAGAGCAGCTCCAAACAGCAGAGATCATTATCTGGAGACCAGGGAGGACTTTAAGGGGATGTTCCTGACAAAATCCCATCCACTAGTAGAGATTTAAGGAATGTCCTGAGAAGCCTTTGGGAATGCTGCATCTGATAGGGAGAGCTGGGCTCTGGGGCCGAGGGCAGGGCTGTGGAGTGGTGGTGGGGAGGTGAGTGGAACAGGCAGCTGGTGATGTGTTAACCATCCGTGCTGTCACAGACCAGTGTTAGGGAGGACTGGTGGGCATTGGGAGCCTTTAGCAGAGGATGCTCCTTGTCTGACCTGTGATGTGCTCACCTTCCATCCAGACTGGAAAAATCTGCCCAAAACCTGCCCCCAAAATTGCTCTTGCTTAGACTGGGCAGTTAATTCTTGCTGGGATCAGAAAGGGGACAGGTCTCTGCTCTCAGCACCATCTCCATCATCCCACAGAGCTACAGGCAGAGGACCTGATGCCCTGTTGCTGTAAATCACCACAGCTCTACTCCTGCTGGATGAAGGGTGAGGATTTCTGCCAAGGAAAGGGATCCAAAGTGCATCTCCTCCTGTTGTGTAAGGAACTCAGCTCCTCTGGTTTTGGAGCAGCGAGCCTGACTTCCCTCAGTCTGCTCTGCTAATTCAGTTCTGGTTTCAGCAGAGCCAGTATAAACCCAAAACAGTTCTAGGGAAGTCAGTCAAGTTCCCAGAGATGGGAGACCAGAGGAGATAGGAAACAATTCGCAGCTTGTCTGTAGCTGCTGACATGACATATAAAAAGCTGGCTGATGGCAGCACGATGTGCTACAGGCAGGAGCTAATCCCTGCTCTTAGTGGGTCTCCTGACATTTCCCATTATCAGAGCTTCTTTACAGTTGTTTGCAGGACTGCAAAACTTCAGTCTTTTTGTGCCATCCATGACACAGGTAGTGCCACAGGGGGAAATTTTGCTTTTCCCTTTATTTTGTTATGACCTAAGGAGCTGCCCAAACCCCAGCTGTGATAAAAATAGCAAAGGATAAAGCTGCAAAGACTTGCACCCTGGAGCAGTTCAAGCCAATGTTCCTCCTGCCTGAGCAACTGTTGTGCCAGCCTGGAGAAGACAAGGCTCCAGGGAGACCTTAGAGCCCCTTCCAGTGCCTAAAGGAGCTCCAAGAGAGCTGGAGAGGGACTCTGGACAAGGGCCTGGAGTGGATTTAAGCTGAAGGAGGGTAGATTTATATTGGATACTGGGAAAAAATTCTTCCCTGTGAGGGTGGGCAGGCCCTGGCACAGGTTGGGCAGAGAAGCTGTGGCTGCCCCATCCCTGGAAGTGCCCAAGATCAGGCTGGATGGGTCTTGGAGCAACCTGGGCTAGTGGGAGGTGTCCCTGCCCATGGCAGGGGGTGGAATGAAATGAGCTTTAAGATCCCTTCCAACCCAAATCATTCTGTGATTTTGTGAATAAATAACCCATCAGGTCCCACATGAAACCCACCCTCCTTATGTAGCAAGGGGCCATACACTAATGTGCATGTACCAGAAGGTAAACTAACCTTCTTTTTTTTTTTGAGCTAAAAAGTGATGTTTTACTGGAAAACCAAACCAGTTTTCTTTGGCTGTGCTGCTGCCTGTCCTCATGGCAGCTGTACTGCTGCTGTTCCCTGGTTGGGGTACTTATTGCTGGAGGTGTTGTGGCAGTATGTTGGAGCTGAAATATATCGGCTTCATGCCAAAATAATTCACTTAAGGCCATTTGACTCTTTTTTTCCAATGAAAAATCAAAATTTCCTCTGCAAGATGAGACATGATTTCAGTGGGGTGGGAGAGGACTGAGTGGTGGTGGTGCAGGAAGAGGAAATAAATACCTTTTTTTTTTAAAATAAAACAAATTAAAAATTACTTTTCTTTTGCAAAATAAATTTTATGACACATTTTTTTTTTACCAGCCCTAATTTTGAACAGTGTTTGAAGTTTGGTGCCAGCCCGTTGAGGGTTGGAGCTGCTCACATTCCTGTAGGAAAGGGGTATAAATATATAAATATAAAGCACCAAATTTGAGACTGGCAACGGACCCTTCTTGCTGGGACCTTGTGGACCCTGTGAGGAGACATCTCAGTGGGATCAGTGCACAAAGCCCTGGTCTTCCCACAGTTGGTTTGGACATACCAACCCTGTAAAGAGCCATTCAAGCATTGCATTTTGGCCATCAGATGTCTGATGTTGTGTGAAGAGAGAGCTGCCTTCGGGTTGGGATTAGGTAACAGACTCACGTGTGAGAGAAATTGTTCCTCAAGGTGCTGTTTTGGGCTTCCACACGAAGTTGTGTTGCTTTTGCTCAGGACTGGCCACCTCCTGCCACCGAAGTGTCAGGTGGAGTTGTAGGACAAAGACTTACAGGCAAAGGTGACCTTGCATTTTGGATGCAAGGCTTGAATTGAGGTTCTGGCTCTACACAATGTTTGTTGTGCCACCAACAAGGTGTGGAGCAACTGTGCTGTTTGTGGTGGGACCTCCTGGACCCCACTGGGTTTCATTAATAAGCCAAGAGAGAGTTACAAGCTCTGGGTGCTCTTGGAGCTGATGGGGGGGTGTGCATGATCTGAGCCTCCCCGAGCTCCAACCATTTGTCATCCCTAAATCCAAGAGGAAAAATTACAGTTTCCAGGACATAAAGAGCAGAAAAAGTTTCACCATTCGCTGGTTTTCTTGAAGCAAATGGTTCAATAACACTTGTTACATAACTAAACAAAACCAAGCCAGACCCCATGTTGCTGGATCTCCAGGGATATATTTTGTGGCTGAAAAGCTGCCTTTTCTCATTGGAAATAGCACTAAATACTTTCCCTTTTGAGTGGGTATTAAGGGAAAGAAATGGGAACTTTTCTGTTCTTCTTTCTGGTTTGATCTGGAATGTGATGAATGACACTCTGAATGCTGGTGATCAGCACTTGAGCTCTTGCCCCTCTTTGCAAGGCTGGTGCACAGTCACTGTAGTTGCTTGTCCATGAGCAGATTTGATTCTGAGGAGTGATGGTTGACAGAGGATTTGCTTGAGAGGGAGAACAGCTGGTGGTTCATCACATTCCCTACAGGAATTTGTCAGGAGAAGGGAAGTGTTGAGCAGGTATCTTCTGTAGAAACCATCTTGTGAAACCAAAAGTTCCCAATTTGATATTTTTGGCAGTTTTTTGATGCCTTGAAGCATTTCATGGAGTTTTGGTCCACAGACTGATTCCCCCCCCCACACACACTGTAGAAGTACTTTTCTTGATCAAAAAACCCTGATTTTTCTTTGGGCTGCTCCATCTCAAAATGCTGCCCAGAGCATGGCCTTCTCCTCCTCAAGCTGTGCATTGGCTTCCTGATGGAAAATTAAGTGTGAAGGGTCTGCATATTTCTCACTCATCTGCTCCCATAAAGCCATGAGAGGAGGATGTTTTACCCCCAGGTGAGATCTCTCTAATGTTGACAAACATGGGTGTCCTTTGGCGGGTCAAGAGACCTTCCCGGTGTGATGAAACTTCCAGCCTCGACTCCCTGGAGTGTTGGGGCTCAGCTGTGTCCCTGGGCACTGCCTGTGTGTCCTCCCCACCTCGGCAGTGCCGTGCTGAGGGAGGTGAGCAGCGAGCTGAGCACTTCACAGTGATGGACACCTCATGCTTGTTCTCCCTCTCTCCTCTCCTGAGGAGCAGCACAGGCGCAAACAGCTGGAGGGACCGAGTGGTTGTGCTGAGCTAATGACAATCCCTGTCCCAGGAGCTCTGAGGGTTTCCCCTGGTCTGTGCTCTGCCCCCTGAAAGAGTAAATAAAAGCCTCCTCATTTATTTATGATGCAAATAGCAACTGTGCCTTCAGCTCTAGGATTTGTTGATTATTTATTTAGAGCCTCTTGCCTCCGGGGCACGGGCTGTTTGCGTGCAGGAGGCATCTGTCTGGCTTTATTACCCACACATAGGCATCTTGCTTCTTAGGCTCTGGCTGCTAATGTTTTTGAAAGTCTGTTGTGGAAATGTAAATCCATCCAGGGAAACACAGATCCCCTGGGCCTTCTTCTTCAGAGTCAGCAGCAGCAGTTTATGATCGTACCAGTCCCTCTAAAAATCCCCCCTGCACCATGTCTCCCTCCCAGGAGCAGGTGAACACCGAGCTCCTCTGGACATGACGGGTTCTACTGTGATAGCACCAAAGAGGAATGGCTAAAATCCAGCCTCAAAAAGCTAAAGGGAGGATGGGTAGGAGATGGATATGGGCAGGCATGAGAACAAGGAGACAGTGTTTGGCCTAAAGTACCAGTGATGTCTGCTTGGGATCCCCTCTTGATTGGAGGCAGAGCGTTGCTGTGTGCCAGAAGTGCTGGATTTGTCTTGGTCCCCAGGCAGACACAAAGAGAATCCTTGCTGGGTTCCAGGAGACATGGGAGTGAATGCCTTGTGAATGCCATCCCAAGGTTTCTTTAAATACTCCTGGTTCTTCTCAGGTTGGTGGCTGACTGAGAGACAGTTGGCTTTGGGAAGATAATGACACTCATTTGATCCATCCCAGGTCACCCCCTTGGCTTTGCAGGTGATGGAGTACAAGCATTCCTGCAGACAGCATCACATGAGTGATTCATGGCATGGAGCAGCTCCAGAGCTTGGTGAGTAGCATCCTGGACAGCATTTTCAATGACAGCGAAGGCAGGGAGGGAAGGGCTTGTCCCAGCAGATGGATGAGCCCAGAAGGGTTTGTGATGTGATTGTGATGAAGGAATTCTGTCCATCACAGCTGTGGCACCGTCACAGGACTCCATGAGGAAAGGCACTGACAGGCCTTCCTGACCTTTGTCACCATCTCATTATCCACCAAGTTATCCTTGCTGAAATGTCTGTCTTTAAGTAACCCATACAGGAATCCCTTCTTTGTAAAACAATGCCACAGTCAGGGTTTTAGAGGCAAGAGCTGTTTTTTTGAGATTTCTTTTCAAAAAGCTTTATTTACCCTTTTATTTGACTGCCTGACTTTTAGTCTGGGGGCCCATGGGTAGGAATTACTTTTCTGGTACCTCCGTGGTGTATTTTTGCAGGGTAAAATAATTTACATCCATTAAATCTCAGAACTGTGAGGCAGAAATAGAAGAATTAATTCCTACTTCATGGCACAGTTGGCCAGCTTGCAACAGAGGACAATTAAATCCAGACCTAGATGACCAAACTTAGCACCTAAATGATTGACCAAAGGCCCTGGTCCAAGCTCAGATCGTTGTAGGTCTTGGATCTCTTCTCTTACAGACTGAGAAAAGGTTGCTGTTAGGCAAGGTAGATTTTGCTTGGCTCCTTCACTCATGGCAAGATTTCCAGATTCCAGGACTTCAGCCATTCTTGTGGGTCTTCTCTGAATCCTCCTCCAGCTTCTCAACCTACATCTCAAGGTGTGCAGCTGCCCTGGACCTTACAGACAGGATCCTACCTAAATTCCCTTGTGTGGGTTAGTGGTGAAAACCACTGCTGCTGGTGACAGAAGTGTTTCAGAGCTGGTAAAGTTGAGAAAAGTGGGATGTGTAGGAGCCCCTGGGCTTGGAAAAGGCATTTAGGGATTGGAGTGGTGTGGCATTCCCGTGGCAAATCATCAGTGTGTCCTGGAGGGACAAAAGGGGCTGGATACAGATATAGAGCAGGATACAGATATAGAGCAGAGGGGTGGATGTTGTGTCTGCTCTGTGTGTGTGTCCCCAGATGTGTACACATCTGTAGTGATTTGGGGGGTACTCAAATACTGAAAAACTTACAGAGGAGCACAAACGGGTGTTGGTGACTATCAGAGTCTCACCTGAAACACACTGTGAGCTGCTCAGGAGGGTGAGATGGGCTTTGGCTCTGCAGTGGGGCAGGACCCAGCCTGTGGCTGCTTTCCATGGGCAGCTGGGATGCACACATGGAATACCCCCCTGGTGCTGCAGCAGCCACTGGGGCTGTGGTGGGTTCTTCAGCCTCTTCTGTCTCTGGGCTTGGACTCAAGCCAGAGTGAATCTCATCGAGTGGCTGGGATGAGGAGGAGGGGAACAAACTGTTTAGAGGGCCATGAATAGCAGCTTTCATGAGCTGTCATTTCCCATTACAGCTGACTTGACATGGAAACCCAGCACAGAGCCCTGGCAGGAGAGGTTCCCCTGCCTCCAAGTCCCAGGCAGCTCCATCCACAGCCTCCCCTGGCTCTTTGGAGACTAAACCTTTCAGCTTGAACCCGCTACAGTCACTGCTGGACCCACCAGCTGCAGGACACTTGCTCAGCTCTTGCTTGGCGACATGGAGAGGGGGTCAGAAGGAGCAGGACCTTGCTGTGCTGGATGTGCACTGCTGTGGGTGACACAAGTTCTGCAGCACATAACCTGAGTGCAAGGATGCCAAGTGCATGAACCTTCAAATAAGACCTTATGCACAGAGAGCCTCCTGCCAAAAGGTAGCAGGGAATTCGGTGTAAACCCAGAAATTTTCTCCATTTGCCTTGGAACACAATATTCTCCTGAGCTGGCTCACATATTGCTTCACAGAGATCAGCTGTCCACCAATCTACCAATACCTCCCAAACTTGGCTGCATTTCAGGGCTTGTGGGATGTCGTATAAAAAGAACAGGAGGATGATTGAGTGGCTCTGTTTCCAATTGACCGTGGTGCAAAGTGCCTAAATCTAAGCCTGAGGATGGAGCTACACCCTGTGTGTATGGATGGCTGCAGGAGCTCTTGGTGTCATGTCTGGGTGGACACGGGTGTGGTGGTGCTGGAAAGGAAGGAGAGCTTGGAAAAGGACTTTCCAACAAGGAGTAGCCAAAGGAAACTGGTAGTTTATATGCCAATAAATTGGAACAGAGATTACAAAAGCAGAGAGTAATTTTTATGCCCTGAAGCTCATTCATCTGCTTAATTCTGGGTTTGGGTGGTTGGTACAGGAAAGGATGGGGGCCAAGGGCTGAGCATGGAAATCCCCAAAGCCCTTACCTGACAGAATTAGTCACTGTTGTTCCCTGAGCTGTGTGTGAGGGCAGCTCAGAGCAACCAACGTGCTGAGTGTAGTGGCTGGTGCTCCCCAGTGCCCAGAGATGCTGGGGGGGCGTGTGGGGAGAAGGGCTGGGAGGAAGGATGGGGTGGAAAAGCTGCACTGCTCCAAGGCCAGGCAGAGGATGGAGCAGGGAAGGACAGATAACACCTCTGCTAGAGACACCTTCCAGGAGCAGCTGCTGCACTCCAGTTCCACGGTGTGTCCCCACCTGCAGCTCCCTTCAGCCTTCCCTTTCATCCCTCCTATCTTTATTTCATTTGATTAATAAAAAACTTCTTTCCTTCTCTCAGCAGAGATACTGGAGCACAGCCCACGTGTTGGGAGGGGAGGGAGGGAATAGCTGCAGCTTGGCTTCTCTTCCCTGACCACCAGCCAGCTCCCTATCTCGGGATGGATCCAACAGGAGCACAGGAGCTCACATCCAAGAAAGCCCAGTGCTCTGCCAGGGCCACACAGGTAGCAAAGAGCCTGATACAAAGTCGAGTGAAACATCTGGGAGTCCTTTTTTTTCCTGCTGCCTCCTCTGTATTTCAGGGCAGGAACTCTCTGATGTGCACAGAGGATTTGCAGAGCTCCAAATGCTCCAGACTCCTACACGAACACCCCTCTGTGTGGGCACATTCATGCCTGTGTCTGTTTAGGAAATCTGGATTAGAGGACAACAACAATATTCTGAAACAAAATGTCAATCGATTTAATAGAATCACAAAATCATAGCATGGTTTGAGTTGGGAGAGAACTTAAGAACCATCCAGTTTCAACCCCCTGCCATGGGCAGGGACACCTTCCACTAGCCCAGGTTGCTCCAAGCCCTGTCCAACCTGGCCTTGGACACTCCCAGGGATGGGGCAGCCACAGCTTCTCTGCCCAACCTGTGCCAGGGCCTGCCCACCCTCTGATTAAACAATTAAATACTGATTCAAGAAACCATAAGATCTGACGCATTTTTGCCCAGGGCAGTGGTGGAATCACCTTCCATGGAGGTGTTTAAAAAATGTGCAAATGTGGCACCTGGGGACATGGGTCAGTGATAGATCTGGCAGTGCTGGGTTGTAGTCCACGGTCTTAGAGGGCTTTTCCAGCCTTAATGATTCTATGATTTTAGGAGGGGCAATGAAGCATCCAAAATGCACCCAGTAAATCTTGTTAGTAACTCTTTTCTCCTTCTTTCTTCCTCAGAGATGTCTTATCCAGCCTGGGAATGGGAGTCCTGCCATGTAACATGACTGAGTAATCCCTAATACCAACAAATAGCTTAAACAGATAATTTCCTCACAGCAGAACTAGCAAATTCTGTTCCTGTGAGCCATCCAGCTGAGAGACAGTGAGAGAACACTTTTTTCAGGAATTAATTGTGAGCAGAGAAGGACTCCAGTGCCAGTGGTGCAGGAAAGACACAAGCAAAGAGAAAAAGAAAACCACAGGAAAATACAATTCAAACATCCACAGAAGACATGCAAATGCAGGCACAGCGAGGGGCCTCTGGATTTCTCCTAATGAACTCTAATGCAAAGAGGAAATTAAAGAACTCTGTTTTCCACTGTGCCCAGTTGCAGAGTGTCTGTGCAGGAGCTGGAGCGTGAGGAAGGCTGTGCTGCTGCAGGGTGAGGGATGGGGCCAGGGAAGGACCTTTCTGCTCTCAGCCTGACACGCAAGACTTGTCAGGATTGTATTTTTGATGGAATATTCTTGTTTGTAAAGCAAAACAAACAACTCAGCAAAACTGGAACTTTCAGCAGGAGAAGATCAGCCTGGATAGACTTCTTGACTGAGTGTTTTTCGGTTTTCCCTTTTTTTTCCTAAAAGGGTCTTCAAGATGGTTCAATATCTGAGGCCATTTATTTTTTGAAATAGAAACATCCAGTTTTCTACTCCATAATACTTCCCATTTTGAATCGTAAACTAAGTATAGCATGAATGGGCCTTCTCTGTTGAAGGCAGAATTGAAACCAAATGTTTAAAAATTATCTATTCAAAATGCTTGGCTTAACTCAGACAACTGTTGCTTTTTAAAACTATAAACAATATTGAAATTCTGACTGTTTATCCCCATATGACTTGAGGATTGTTTACAATTTCTCGACATTTCTCAGGAACTAAGAACCTGTTTCTCATGTATATTTATGCTGGCAGCTGCTATTGAAAGGACAGCTCAGCTCCTCGAAAAGTGGAAGCATATGACAATTTTCTCTTTAGCAAAGCTGGTAAAATATGGGGTGTCAAAGCAGGATGAATTTCCCTGGCCAGTTTGGCTGTCCAGGCAGCTGTTGCATCCCGGCAGGATCCTTGGTGTCGTTTCCCTCTGGAGTGATGGTGCTGAGGGTTCAATGTGCATCATGCACCCCCACACTCTTCCCACACATTGTGTCTGAGAGGGGTTTAGGTCGTTGAAACATAACACTGACTTTGGGTGCACATTCCTGAGATGCCTGGAAAATGAGCTGGGCCTTCTGTTGGACAGAGGCAGAACCCACCCCTGGGATCCCAGAGAAGCTGTGGCTGTCCCATCCCTGGAAGTCTCCAAGGCCAGGTTGGACAGAGCTTGGAGCAACCTGATTAGGTGGAAGGTGTCCCTGCCCATGGCAGGGGGTTGAAATAAGATGATCTTTAAGTTCTCTTCCAACCCAAAGCATTCCATGATCTGGATGTTCAGGGGTGCAGGGGCCAGCTCTGCTGGAAATGGGTCACCATAAGGTGCTGAAAGCTCAGACATGACCCCAGTGGCAGATGTGATAACTCATGTGTGCAGTCCATTATTTCTTCCAGACATCTCTTATGTGAGTCTCTGCTCTGGATGACACAGTTTGTGCCAGCCAGGGTCACTGAGGGCCAGGGACAGCTCACATCTTGCTAACCAAGATATTCAGGGGTAATGTCCAAGTTATATGGGCAAAGCCAGCCATGTCCTGAGCCCCAGCCCTGCCAGCAGCTCCCATGGGTAGTCATACAAATAATTTCTTCATTCAACCTTGAATCTTCTCATTGTGGCAGATGGAGGAGTTTAGTCTCTGGCTGATACTGGGTTTGAGTCACAGGAAAAGGTAACAGTGAGGGGTTTTATAATCATGGTGTAGCATTGCCACTGGTTTTATTTTTGTAATTGCCATGGCAGGTGGTTAGAGACGTGCCTGTGGAATAGGATGCACTCCTAAACTGGGGTCCTTGGATTGTGACCTCACTTTGGCCAACAGACCCTGTCTGGCCTTAACAGAGCTGACTAAAACCCAGTAGGAAATGGCTCTTGGCACTCCAGCAAACCCTGTGATGCTGCTGAGCTGATGATGTGTTGGAGGCCCAGGCAGGGTGCTCCCCCTGCCTCCACCAGCCCTGCTCCTCACTGGAGCCTGCCCCGATTGCAGGGGGAGCCTGTGCTCAGAGCACAGGCAGCTCTGCCCACCCCAAAGCTGTGGGTCCTGGGAAGCTGCTGCAGATGTTTCACACAGGAGAGCTGCAGGAGTGCAGAGAGGGGGGTAATTAGATTGGTGACTCTGTTTGCCCTGTCGATATGATGCATTCGGCCGCTTTCCTCTGTGCTCTTAAACTTGTCCTTCTCAGGAGAATGTTTTCACTCCATTGCCATCTCCTCTGTGCCCAGCCCTGGGGGTCCCCAGCTCTGAGCTGGAGAGAAAATCTATTGATTCTGTTCCATAAGCCCTGTACAAGGCAAGGTAAGTGCTCCCCAGCCAATACCTCTCAGTCATTTCCTTTAGGTTGTTGCTCACATGCCCTAAATCACAGCGGGTGGTGAAAGAACAAAAGAAATGAGCTGGAGAAACTCTGGCCCAGCAGGTCTAATCCCGTCTGCAGCACCACCACTGCCTTGGCATTAAGGAACTCTGAGAGAACAGATGCTGGTGTGTCTATGCAGAAGGACCCTCCATTTCCAAGGCTGTTCCAAACTACAGGAGAGGAAATAGCAAAGAAGAGCAAGGAGATGTAATTGGAGCTGATAAGCTGCATTTGAAGATCCTCTGCTGCACTGAGAACCTTGGGTAACACTCACACCAGCGAGTTCACCCTCCAGAAGTTCCACTGTTGTCTCAAGAACCATGAGATGATGAGGAGGATTATTATTCCCAATTAATAAAGCTGGAATGCAGGTGCTGAGTCTTTCCTCAGGAGCTTTGCTTGGCTCCCATGAATCAGCCTGTCCATACAGCATTTCTCAGCCAGCAGGACTGGCAGGTCGGGGGCCAAGCAGCGTTGGCCTTGGCTAAGAGCTTCAGACCCTGATGTGCTCACACGGCGTGGTGCTGAGCCTGGGGGGAGTGCTGGACCTGATTTAAGGAGGGCTTTCCCCACGGAGCTCTCCAGCCCCCACCCAGCCGTGTGGACAGGCAGAAGATGAAGGAGGTATAATTTTTTACAAAAGCCATGGCTGGCCAATGTCTTAGGTAATAAATGCTGTGAGCTGAGGAATGCAGCCTTGTTACAGCCTGGCCGAGGGGAATTCATTCTGCACATTGGCTTCTCCAGAGTTCTCTGCCCAGGCGTCGTTGAGTTCTTACCACCACATAGATATTTCTGTATTTCAGCAAAATTCCCCACTTCTAATCTGGATAGTCCTTGCTGGGTGGAGTGCAAAACCCACATTGTTAACTCCGGATAACGATAATTAAAAGAAAATAAAATCAAAGGTGCTCAGCAAAGGAATGGAAAATTTTTCTGTGGAAGCCAAAAGATTATATTAAACTTCAGTGGTTTAATAAAATATTATGAAGTTTGGGAGCATATTTTCCCTGGGACTTAATCTGTTTATACATCTAAAAAAGTAAATAGAATATCACTTTACTTGACCACACAGCAAACCTGATACAGGGGGGCTGCTCCGCTGTATATATTTCTTGGGGAATTCCTTTCCCCTCGGGTTTCATGCAATGCACAGTGAGCTGGGTCCATTCCTGAACTACCAGGTCAGGGAAAGCAGGTATTCATCCAGCCTGGAGGAGAAATACTGTGGATGTGGCAGGGGCAGGGCCAGCCAAGGGGTGAGTGTTGGGGGCACCGGGAAGACCTGACTGCTCAAGGAGTTTTGCAGTTTAAAGGACAGAGTATAACATTGACCTTGCTGGAGGAACACGTCGTAGAAGACAAGAAATCATGGAAATGATGCCTACAGTGCCACTGGGGAGTTCACAGAAGGCAGAGAAGGAGTGAGTTTGGTTTAGGAGACTAAAATCAGACACAAGTGCGTCATTTTGTTTTCCCCCCGTTTTTTCATAGACCTGCCCCCACTTTCCAGGTTGCTGCTGCCAGCAAAAAGAGAGCACAGCCTCTCAGTACCCGTAAACTTTATTAAATGTGTGCTTTTTCATTCTTAAATTAAATTAAAATCAGTCTGTTTCATACTGAAATAGCACCAAAGGGAAAAGGATGACAGTATCACCAAGAGAAGGGGAGGGAGGAGGGAAAACCCAGAAACTGTTATATATGATCAAGAATTTTTTTAATAGTTAAGAAAATGGGCAATTTTCCCCCCTCATCTGGAGACCTGACACTGTGTGTGTGTTAATGTGGGAGAACTAAGGAGGCTGAGGATCAGTGTGAGTCAAAATCATTCTGAGCAGGGGGGGCAAGGCCAAATCATCACTGGAAATTTGACTTTAGTGCTGCACCCCAAAGACCACCCTGACACCACGCAGAGGAGTCCCACACACTAACCTTCATGGCACCTTGGTGGATATATTCTTCTAACTGTGTAAATTATTGACTGGCAGCATTTCCATAGGAGTTGGTTAAAATCCCCATGGCACATAATCAGCTCCAAGGACAACGTGGGCACACCAGCCTGGTCCTGGCAGCAATGGAATTTGCAGAGGGAGAGGGGCCTGTTTTTGTCTTGCCAGACTGCCCTGGTAAAGAAATCCGCATTTCTCTGATATTTTCCAGGTGTGGCCAGTCAAAATAAAGTGCAAAAAACCTTCCCACAGCTCAGGTTTGGCTGAAAGCTGCTGCTACAGTGGGCTGGAGGGAGTTCTCACCTTCAACCACCTTTCTGAATCTACAAGCCTGTCTCAACAGTGGGAAAAGTCCTGATTTTTGGAAGCCTTTGGGGCAATCCTTGTGCTCAGCACCCCTGCACCCAAGCTCCTGGTGGTTTCAATGCAGGAGGGCTGTGGTGACATTTGCGGGGCTGGGCAAGGTGCTGTGCAGACCCCCAGAGACCCCTGACCAGGTGGGGGGTGATGGGGGTGTGTCTGTCTATTCAGAGATCATGGAATCACACAATGGTTGGGGTTGGAAGGCACCTTTAAAGGCCATGGGCAGGGACACCTTCAACGAGACCAGGTTGCTCAGAGCCCTGTCCAGCTTGATCTTGAACATTCCCAGGGATGGGGAATCCACAGCTTCTCTGGGCAACCTGTGCCAGAACCTCACCACCTTCACTGTAAAAAACTTCCTTATAATGAATTTGGCACTCGATGCTGACAAGATGCCTCGTAAAGGTTGGTGGGGTTTTTGCTTTGGTCTTAAAACAAATGTTCTAAACCCCAAATATCTCATGGCATATAAACCTAAACTTCATCAGTGCCTAATGGCAGATTTGATTACTGAGACCTGAAGCATTTTAATACACCTAATTAGTTTTTCATAGTTAATGTATTGATTTTTCTGCTTTAAAAAAACCCAAAACACTTTACAGGTCACCTTTTTATTTATAGCTGTTTTTGCTTTCCCCTCCAATGCACATGCTCAGCACTGCAGGCCCAGGAGAGGTGCGGTTTTCAACAGTTTACTTCCAATTCTTCTTAAGTTAAAATAATCTAAACTTCATGGCTGGATTTTCAAATAAGCCTAAAGAGTTTAGAGGCTTAAATGCTATTAGAGTTCAAAGCAATTTGGTTGCATGACCTCTTTTTAAAAAGCCATTGTTCATACGTGGAGGGATTTTCAAAAATACTTATGGCCCAGATCAAAACCAATCAATCACAGCCTCAGATCCCTAAATAGTTTTACAAGGTGTGCAGCAAGGGATTCAAACCCTCGGAAATGAGGGGAAGTAAAACATTCAAGCATTTAGGGGAAAGTATGTCTATGTGGCCGATTTCAATGTGCTGGGAAGAGCTTTTTAAAGGCACACGTGATGGCCTTGTGTGCATATCAAAGCTCTACTGATTTACTGACAGGGATTTGGTGGCAATTGCAGAAACTCATTTGTATGAATGTGGTTGGGATTGCAGCAGCTTGTGAAATATGGGCAGAACGATCTGTAGCACTTTAAAGCTGCTTTATACGAGTCTAAATGTGGCTGTATGGGAGACAGCAGCAATATAACTATATTGATTTTTTTTTTAAGTCATACTCATAAGTGATATTTATACTTCTGTGCTGGTTTAGGCTGGGGTGAAGTTAATTTTGTTCATAGGAGATGGTATGGGACTATGGTTTGGATTTGTGCTGGAAACAGTATTGATAACCCAGGGATGTTTTTATTATTGCTGAGCAGTTCTCAGAGAGTCAGAGCCCTTTCTGCTCCTCACCCCACCCCACCAGTGAGGAGATTGGGGATGCACAAGGAGATGGTAGGGCACCACAGCCAGGATATCTGACCCCAGCTGGCATCATGCTCAGCATATAAAGTGGGAAGAGGGAAAAAGGAAGGGATGTTTGGAGTGATGGTGTTTGTCTTCTCAAGTCACTGTTACAGGTGATGAAGTCCCGCTGTCCTGGGGATGGCTGAGCACTTGCCTGCCATGGGAAGTGAGGGATGAATTCCTTGTTTTCCTTTGCATGCACGGCTTTTGCTTCACCTGTTAAGCTGTTTTTATCTCAACCTACAGGTTTTCTCAGATTTGCTCTTCTAATTCTCTCCCCCATCCCACTGGGGGAGTGAGTGGCTGTGTGCGGCTGAGACCCCAGCTGGGGTTAAACCATGACAACCTGTCAAAGGCATGTGCTTATTATCCCAACCTTAGTTCTCCTCAAAAGACCAAAGAAACAGCACACTTAAACCTTCTTTTCATCTGGGAAGACCTCAGACTTCATGTCTCACTGGTGGTGGCACAGTTTGGTTGTGCCTGTGAGTGATCAATGCCTTGTCCTCACTGCCACCTTGACTCTGGCATTTGAATGGAAGAGCACGAGGTAGGATGGGTGGTGTCCATCTCCCATTCCTGCCCCAACAGGCCTTGTTTTTAGAGTATTTTCCCCAATAATTACCCTCCCATCCTTCTGGCTAGACCATAAGCAAATTCCCCCTTGATCTGGCCAGCACATGCAGAGAGCAGATTGCATCCCTTAACCAGCAACACACTGGGAAGACAATTGCCAAGAGCCCAACATTCTCTGAGCTTCTTCTGATTTGAGCTGCAGAGATGCTGGGAGGGACCATGGCCTCATGGAGCCAAAGCTGTGTGACCATCTCTGATGTTCCTGTGTCATCTCTTGCATGAGCATTGAGACAAAGGGCTGTTGAAAAGGGACACAACGGAACCAGAATGGTGGGAAGGGAGTGAAAGCATCAGTGGAGTTAGTGAGGGTGGCACTGAGTTGTGCCATGCCATGCTGAGCACAGCCCAGCTTGGTGCTACCAACCCAGCAGCACTTCTCCACCAGAGGGGGCATGGAAACCTGGGATCAGGTAGAGCATTGGGATGACAGTGGTGGGAGAAGCTCCTGGGAACTTGCAACACTGGGGGAGTTATTTTCATTCCCTTTGGAAATGGGCCTTACACACAAAACCCTGTGGGGTTGTGTCTTCAGGGGATACAAAGGTCCCAGAACTCTGCACGCTTGGGAAGAGAGGGAGATGTGTAAGGAGGGGTTGGAAGGTGGCTCAGGGCACCCAAGAGAGGATGTGACTCCACACCTGCAGTGGAACTTGGTGAAATGAGGCTCAGTGACCTCTAACCTGTTTTCATAAGTTGCCAATGTGGAAATGCCTCCCTCTTGGGTTAAATCCTAATTTCAGATACAATTTTCTTTGGGCCCCTTGAAATCCCTGCCCTGCTGTGGTTTTACTAAGATCTTGGCTGGTGTGCAGCCAGTGAGCTTCATCCTCAGCCTTCTTCCTTCACATTCCCAGCTGATCCCCCCACTTAGTTTGTTTTACCCCCTCAAGGACTTTTCAAAGCTGGACTCAGGACAGGGAGCACCATCGTGTTGTGTTCATGCAGCACCAAGCGATAACTGGGTGCTCCTTTAGTTCAGAAAATTATGAAGATCAAGAGCCAGCAGATAAATGAGCCCAAGGTAATACAAGATCCTGCTTCACTAATAGATTTCTGCCACTGAGACATTTCTACCAGCCAAAAAAAGGTGATAAAAGGAGAATCATTATGCCTGACAATTTTTAAATGCTCTTTAACCAATGCTCTTGTTCCTGCTTCCTGCTCAGTTCTCAATTAGGAAAGAACTATTGTCTTCTCATTCCCCTTTTTGGACATGCATTTAGTTCACCTTTTCCAAACCACCCCTTCCTCTACTCTATTTCTGACTGGCCCAACTTAAAACATTCATTATTATGGCTTAAATTGCATCTGCAAGACAACGAGAAGTTTCCTGCATAGGTGTAGTGGGATGGTGGGTCCCCCATCACCTCCATGACTGGTGTGCCATGAGCATCATCTCAGTGTGGACCTTCCTCTCCCATCCCCCCCATCCCTTCAGGTGGGCCCCCCTTGGAAAAGGATTCTGCTGTCAGTGTAGCAAAAGGGATGCAATAAACTCTGGTTTAGAGCCAGCTCCTGTGAATGAGGCCTTTTGACTACCTGGCAATTTTCATCGTAGAGTCAAAAGAGTCATTTGTTTCCTTTCACTTTTGGCTACCAAAATTATTTTGTCTCAAAACAAAACAGAGGATTATTGGTTTTGGCTTCCATAAGAGGAAAAATAAGTTTGGTTGATGAAAAGAGCTTGATTTAGGGGGGGTAAAAGTAAAAAAAAAAACAACTGCATAAATGAAGAAAAATTGACCAAATGTTTCACGCAATAAAAAAGATCCCCTAAGGTAAAGTTTGGAAAGCCAAATTAGGTATTAAGCCTCCTTTGTTTTATTGTCAGAAGTGGTGAGGTCTGGCCTAAATTGGCACTTGCAAGCCAAAATCTGGCTGACCTTTCAGGAAGACTCTGAGCTCCCCCAAGCACCCCTGTCACTTCTACAGACTTTGCACCTGCATTCCTTTTACAGAGGCAGTGCTAAACCCTGGGCCCACTGCAGGAAGCAGCCAAGCTGCAGGTGATGTCAAGAGGACCAGGATGCTGTTCACAACCTCCTTTTCTGGATGGACCCATCACCTCTTCTCTGAGACAAGAAAGACAACAAAGCAGTGATAAAAGAAAAAAAAAAAAAAATCAGAGCAAATCGTGTTTCAGCACAACTATTATTTTTTTTCTTTTCTGTATTTCCCCCCCCTCTCTACTGATACGTAAAAAAAATATATATTATATTATATTTTCCTTTTCTTAAATTATTTTTTTCAGCCTCAGTCCCAGCCAAAGTCCTGCCCTGTCATCTGGTAGAACTTCATGTTGAAGGGCCGGTAGAAGTCCCGCAGCCTCTGCACCACCTCCTGGTCGATGTCGGGGTGGGTCCTGCCTTTCGTCTTGCCCAGGCAGTGGGGTTTGCTGCTGCCTTCCGCCTTCTTCAGGCACGGGAAGCCCTTGGTTTTGTTGAAGTAGAAGTGTTTGTCGGTGATGATCCTCTTGAGGCCCAGAAAGTCCTGGACCCTGCCCAGCTCCCCCGCGGGGTCGCTGATCAGCCTCTCCCCGCTGACGAAGAGGATCTGCCCGATGGGGAAGTAGAGGAGCCAGTTCTCCAGGTGCTTGGCGTAGATGCCAATCTGGATGGCGCTCCACGAGGTGTCGATGAGGCCCGTAGTCCTGTTTTTGAAGGTCAGGCTCTCAAAGGTGGGGATATCGGGCTTCTTGGAGAGCGTCTGGGTGTAGTCCGAGATGGCTCTGGTCACGGGGTCCCGCACCACCACGATGAGCTTCGTGCCCTTGGACATGGAGGAGATGCGGGCTGGGGCCTCCTTGGTGACGAAGTAGCTGGGGGTCTTCTCCATGGTGATCTGCCCCTCCAGCGTCCTGGGCATCAGGTCCCTGAGATAAGGGGAGAGAGGGATATGTTAGTGCCAACATCCCCTGGGCTGCATGGGGGAGGTGGGTGTGGGCAGCGCTCCAGGGATGTCCTGGGGACCAAGGGCAGGATGGTCCTGAGCCTTGTGCCTCCAGCCCAGCTCTCTCCTCCTTGTGTGGGCTGTCAGGAGGCCCACAGTGCTCTGATTTCTGCAAAGATCTGAGCTCATTCCTGATTTCCCACTTCCTCTGGCTGCCCTTTTACCTTGAATTAGACCTGACTTCATTTGGCCCCTTCAAGGTCTCCCCTCTTGACAAGGATCCCACCTCCCTCTTTGCAGTGGCACTATAAGAACACAGAACACCTCTATGATCTTAATGCTCTACCCCTTTAAATTCCTCCCTGCCCACACTGGGCTTTCCTGCACAGCAGCTTAAATTCCCTGGAATAACAGTGAATTCCTGGAGTAACAACACTCCCTTCCTGCAGGACAGAGGGATTTTCAAGGACCAGGATGCAAGACTTTATCTTTTGGTATTTTTGAGGTGGCAGCAAGTTGATGCCACATAAAAATGTGCAACATCAGCCCCCTCGACCTCAGCAATTTCCTTCTTTCACTTGAAACCATCCTACACACAGGCTGCTTTGGGAAGCTCTCCTAGATGGGAATGGGAAGGGGCTTGGGGCTTGGGCCAGGGTCTCCTTGAGAGGTCAGATTCCTCCTCAGGAATAGGTGTGGCATGATAACCTGAGCCACTCCAAGGCAAGCCAGGAAGGTGTTGGAGCCACATGAGCAGCCAACTGCTCCTCCTGGGCATTCCCAGCTCCTCTCCTTGCCCCCCTGTGCCACCCCTAGCCAGGAGCCAGCATCCACAAAATGCCAGTGATTCACCCCGCCATCACTTGGTTACATGAAGCCATCCTGCCTTCCAGGCTCTCTCAGCAGCTTTCCTCTCTGCAGCCCATCTTCCAGTGGTCCCCTCCTTCCCAGGGGGAATGGCAGATGGATGGGAGGTGGCTGCAGCACCACCGAGGTTCAGTGCCATGTCACCAGCAGTTCTCATGGCAACTGCAGCCCCCCCATGCCCCGACCCCCCAGCTCTGACCCCACTGAGGCCGTGACACCCTCGTGCAGTGATGAACTGCCCCGTCCCCGCCTGGCCGCCACCGTCCCGCAGCAGCAACATCTGGTTTGCAAACCTCTGCAATATGCCAGCAAAATTAAACCCATCTATCAAAAAAAAGCAACAATGAAAAGCCAACAACGGCTAAAAAGCACCAATAACAACCAAACCCCAGGCTGTTGTGTTACAAATGAGAGAGCAAGGAATGACCCTTCCCTACAGCAATTCCCTTTGCAATCCTGTTACACAGAGGCTGAGCAAAGATGCGGTCCTAGAGAAGCCAAATCTCTTCTGAGGGTTTCTGTTTGGGGGAAATTCCAAGAATTTGGGACATTCAGGATGGAGAATTAACAAGCTGAGGGATATGAGAGAGCTCTCACACGTCCTGAAAGCTGGGTAGACATAAAGGGAACCACTGCTGAATTAAAGGTGGCCTTTGCCAAGCAGACACATAATTCTGTGGTGGAATCTCCATCACCTGATGCTGTGAAGGCCAAAAACATAACTGGTTCAGAAACAGACTGGTCAAATTCATGGTGGCTGAAATAAATGGGTGGCAAAGAAATGTGGGAGTCCCAGAGCCACTTTAGAATGGATATTAGAAAGAAATTCTTCCCTGTGAGGGCGGGGAGGCCCTGGCACAGGTTGCCCAGAGAAGCTGCGGCTGCCCCATCCCTCAAGGTATTCCAGATCAGGTTGGATGGGACTTGGAGCAACTTAGTCTAGTGGAAGGTGTCCCTGCCCATGGCAGGGGGTTGAAACAAGATGATTTTTAAGGTCCTTTCTGACTCAAACCGTTCTATGAATCATTCTGTGAATCACCTTTTCCCCCCATGTGCACCAAACTCACACCTCTCTGATGTGGTGGTGCTGCCCTGCAATGACTGAGTCATCTGGAAGCACCTGAACCCTTGAAAGGGTGAAGGAACCAGGTCATACCCCCTTCCCCACTGCCTGCCAGCTCAGTCCCTGCTGGCCCCTGCAGCAGGACAAGGGCAGTGGGATGGCACAGACTGCTGTTTGTGTTCTGGTACGTGTGAAATCTCAGCTGTGTCTTCCCAAGGAGCAGATTAACCCCTTCCATGGCAAGGCTGCAACACAAAGTGTCCTTCAGTGCCCAGGAATGAGCACACACCTCTCGTGGGCAGGGACACACCAAGAGCCACAGGAACGTGCTACCACAGCACTGGGGAGATTAATTAATTACAAAGGGCATCTTTCATGGACACAAACAGTTGCCTGGAGGCCTCCTTGGACTAATGGCATCTGGGTTTTATTGCAAAAGAGCCACTTGAAAAGACAAGAACCACAAAAATGTTTTTGGCAAGAGCAGCCACCAGCAAGCCCTGCCAGAATAAATGGATTCTGTTATTTTAATTTTAGTAGAGCCCGGAGCTTTATTTAATTACTTAATAGGGGAGGAAGACTTTCCTCAAAGGGAGCATTTTGGCCAGGCATGTATATTCATATCTGGCCTCTCCCAGGTCCATACTTTCCTCCCAGTGCTGGCGTCCAAGGTCCAAAATGGCTGGTCCTGTGTCTGGTCAAAGACCCTGGAGGCACCTCATGAGGTCCTCTGACCTCGAGTCTCTGTTCTTATCAGGAGCACAACTCCAGGGAAGAAATCATGTCAAAAAACCCAGAATAAGATATGGGACTCTCTCCTCACAAGACTGAGCACCCAAGGACTGTGTTTCTGGCAATTCAGCTCAGAGGATCAGAAGCAATGATAGGTGTTGATGGGTACCCGCTGGGTACCTGCCTCAGCTCCATCAGGGGCCAGGAAAGGCATTGGAACAGCTGGTTTGCCTCAGCTGACCTGTGCTGCTGCCCCATCAACTTGAAGAAGCACGAGAAGCTGGTGACTGGCAAGAAAACAAGCACTGGTTGTTCCAGCTCTGGCATTTTTGGGAGGGGACAGCCTATTTCTTGTAGGAGGAGCAGCCCTGAGCTTCTGTTTCCCACAGAGGTCAGAGCAGCTTTTGGTCACTGGATTCAGAAAACCCAACGTGAGTTTGCTGTTTGAAGTCCATCTGCTGCTTTGCTCCCAGCTGGACCGAGCCATGTCCTGCTCAGGACCTCCTGGGCTCCTTGGCAGCACATAAAGCATGAAAAGTAGCTGTGGATGGACTTGCTGCAAACCTTTCCCACATAAATCTAGTCCAGATCTCTCTCCAAGGGAGGCTGACCTCAGTAGATAAGGGCAGCTCTTCACCAGGCCTCATGCCAGTGCAACCCTGAGCAATAAATAAAGCTGCTGTGATTCCAGGTTGGCGCCCTGTGCTCTCTGGGCTCCAGTAAAACCTGTCCCAACCACGTGCTAAGGTCAGGATTCATCTCTTCTTAACCCCAGAAGGTGAATTCCTTCTCCCTGGCAGACCTTGTAGGACTTTTAAAAAAAAAAATCAGCCTGACAGAGCCTGGGTATCCAGGCTGGATGGACAGAAATGATCATCCAGTGTGCCAAGCCTGATGCCAAAGAGAGAAAGGATGCACTGCCCAGCAGCAACAGGTCTTGCACACCATCTGAGTGCATGGCCAGGTCTGCCTCAAGCTCAGCTGCAGCAAAAAACTGAGTTTGTGCAGTGCCTGAGATGTCAACTACAGTATCACTGAGGAGGAGGATGCAGGGAATGGGTCTGGAGCAGCACTGGGGTTTGCATCCTGCAGCAGTGCAGCTCCTCAGTGCCGGAGCAGGGAACAGCCCAGGGGGAATGAGCACTGAGGGAGAAAGATCATCAAATGCTGATGTCCTGGTCCTGCACCAGCAAACTGGGGGTGGCACGTGCTCTCCCTGACAGCCTCTGCTGTCCCTGGGGCAGTCACAGCTGCAGGACAGGTGAGCAGGGGGGTCTGAAAGCACCACGGCAAAAACAGCACAAGTGCAGCCTGAAGTGCAAAACCACCACCACCAAACCCTGAGCTGCAGAAAACTCTGCAGCCTAGGCATGGCAGTGGCAGCTCAGGGGCAATGCCTGTGTCCCTGGACCTCTCCAGCAATGCTGCTGGGCCACCTGAGTGCTCTCTCCACCCTGCAGCAGCAGCAGCAGAAAAGCAGGAGCTGCTGTTGCAAAGCCCTTTCTCCCCATGCAGATATTTGCCCTTATCTTTGGCCCTGTTCCCACTGCTCTGGCCTCAGCCTTGAAAGGGCGCTCAGACCAGGAACTATCCACGGGATAAAGGATGAGAATGGAGCAGAAAGATGAAGCCAGGACTCTGCAGAGACTGTTTACACATCCCTGGGCTTTCCCAAAGGTGCTGGTGACTTTGGCTATCAGGATGTTCCCATTACACAGCCTGCGAGGCGCTGTGGGGTTATGAGACACAGCAGAAGCAGGAGGGCATTGCTGACCCCCACCCTGAACCCCAAGACACCTCCTCCAGCCACCTTCAAGGTGCTTTTTCCATCTTTGCCACCAGCCTGAGCTACTGGGATACACACAAAGGAATGGTGGGGAAGGAAAACCCCATGGCAGGTATTAGAGCATCTCAGGAGCCTCCCTGAGGAACTGCCAATGAATGTGATAACAAACTTAGAGCAAACTGCAAAGGAAAAGTCAGCCTGCTGTTGCTTTTTCCCCTGCTCAGCTGGTTTGCTGCAGTTTGGGTTTGCTCCCAGTGCTATGTCCAGGGTTTAGCTGGGATTTGGAGCTCCCTGGCCTGCAGGAGTGGTGGGAAAGGAAGTCTCTCATTGTGGCAAGTGCTGTTTTTAAGGAAGTGCCACTGGAAAGGTCATCAGAGGAAAAACGGTATCAAAGAAATGCTGCTCTTTCCAAAAGGGCCCGACAGCTCTGCAGTCAGCTGTGGGACCTTGGATCCCATGGAACAGCCTTTCTGGCAAGGAAGGGCCAAATGTGCTCCCAGAAATGCAACACAGGCTCACGGGGAGGATGGGACTCTCTAGGCAGAGCTAGAGAAGCAGAGCAGAGAGGGAAAACGAACTGCCTGAGGGGGTTTATTTCACATCTCACTTCTCTACAGAAATGCTGCCAGATTTTCTGTCTCCAGGAAGGAGCCAGACACCAGACTGATGGGCAAGTGACACAGCTGGCAGTCCTGGGGGAAACACAGAGCATGAAGCTACGGAACAAGGAGGATGGGGAAACTGAGGCATGGCCACTGTGGCTCGGTGCAGCCTCATGCCCCCAAGGCGCTGTGCATTCCTCCCTGGGCCACTGCAGCCACCAGCAAGTTGTCTTCTCCTCCCCCCACCATTCCTCTTTTTCTTCCAAATCATTTTAAGTAGTGACTCTGCAACAGAAATTTATAAAAAACCCCAAACTTGCTCTCACAAACGCTTCCCTTCCCTCCCCCTCCAGCCCACGCTCCCAGAAGTACCATTACAGCATGTACAGGAGATGATTGAAAAGAAAGATGCTCTGGCAAGAGTGATAACTTGATGTAACCAGGAGCGTGCATGTATATATAAATTAAAAAACACTGCCTAAAGAGATGAATTCCTCCTTCCCATGAGGCCAGTGGCTCAGCCCAGGGGCTGTGCTGCCCTGGCAGCTCTAGCAAGGCTCTAAATTTGCTTTGATGAGCTGTGAGGGTACATCGGAGCTAGCTGAGCCTCCTGCTTTGCCTTCCTTTAGATCTCAGGTGAAATCAATACTTGGAAAGAAGCATTTCAGGAAATGGAGAAAAATGAGTAAAAAAAAAAACCTCCAAGAAAAGCTGTGGGACTGAGGAAGCTGAAAGGCAAGGGGCAAAGGATCAGAGAGGTCCGCAAGGGAAAAAGAAACTCACTCATTGTGTTGCTGGATGTAAAATCAAATCCTACTGGCATTAATAGCAAAAGGACACCCTTGCCATTGGTTTTAATGAGGATGGATTAGGTTGAGCTCGGAGCAAAATAAGAGGCAGGAATAGTCCTGGGAGAGGACAATGAAGACCCTGGGTCTCTCCTTCCATTCCCATCCTGCTGCTGAGGCATTTTATCTGGGTAAAGACAATGCTCAGGGAAATATCAGTGTTATTGGGGGGACCTACAACACAACCATCATTTCCTGGGGGACATTGTACCCTCACAAAACAATTGCAGTAGTCAGGGGCCTTGGGATTTCCTCTGTCTCTGCCCTTCTGCCCATACAGAACCAGTGCAAACTGTGCAGGATGAGTGCATCACCTGATGGGATAAACGTGGTCTTGTTCCCTTGGCCATGGTTGGAAATGATCCCTGGATTACTTCCTTCCCCAGGATGTGCTGAGGAGCCTCCTGGCACTGTGGCATGATCCCTGTGTCCAGCACAGATAAGCCCCTCCCAGTACATGGGATTTTATCATCCCCAGTATTCCAGAGGGGTTAAAAAAATTAAAGCATATATGAAGAGAGTAGGTTTAGATTGAATATTGGGAAAAAATTCTTCCCTGGGAGGGTGGGCAGGCCCTGGCACAGGCTGGGCAGAGAAGCTGTGGCTGCCCCATCCCTGGAAGTGTCCAAGGCCAGGCTGGATGGGGCTTGCAGCAACCTGATTAGGTGGAAGGTGTCCCTGCCTATGGCAGGGGGTGGAATGAGATGAGCTTTGAGGACCCTTCTACCCAAACCATTCTGGGATTCTATGAATATATAGGTCTTTGTTGGATTGAGCTGTGCTGGCATGAAAAGGGCAGTTCTCAGGAAATATCACCAATTTTAGGAACTCAAGAAAATACCCCAAAAACCAGACCTGGTAGCTGGTAGCCAGCCCTGAGTGTGGGCACCTCCCCTGTGCCACAGCTGAGGCTGCAGGGACAGCCCTGGACACAGCCATGCTTGCTGGGGACAAATGTGGCACACCACTGATGTGCCACCTTCCCAAATACAGCACTGAGAGGCAGGACCTCTCCTGCCCCCTGCCCCCAAATGTGCCCTCTCTGTGCTTGTTGCTGGCACACAGGAGCAGCCTCAGGAGCTCCCAAGCTCACCCTCACCGTGGATGCTGGTGTTTACTTGAGCAAGCCCTGGTATTTATGTATCTCATTACATCTGCAGCCACCAGCATCTGTTTCCACGCTGTATCTGTCAAGCAACATCTTATCAGCGGAGCTGCCTTCCCATCCCTCCCTCTGCTCCTTCCAGTTAAGCTCCCTCTGAAGTTTAGGGCTGGCAGACAGAGCCTGACACAGGTGCAAACCTCTGCCTTAACTGCAGCTCACAGGGCCACCAAATTGCTTTCCCTGTCCCCTTCCAAACCCCCAGCAGTGACTATGGCTAGTGGTCCCAGCCCCAAATTCAGCCCACCCAGCAGGGTAGGGGTGACAGAGGGGCAGGGCAGGCAGTCGTGCCCATCACATGGGCATCCTGGCAAATATGTTTGTGAGCCCACCCAAGGGTTGAGCCAGCTCTGGGGTGTCCTCAGCAGACCCTCCCAATTGCACACTGAGCACCACAGGCAGCTCCACTCCCTGCACCAGTGGGTTTCATCACCTCAGCAGTTAAGAGAAAGACACTCCAGCAATCTCACTGCCTCCAAAATGGACTGGGACACAAAGCTCCCAGTGCAGCATTTATGGGGTAACATCCAGTGTCACCCCACCACGAGGTCACAGCCAGGAAGCCTCTCCCCTTCCGAGGGAGCTGGGAAACCCATCAAAGGGATGCCGTGGAGAAAACAGCTTGTTTGCGCCGCGTGTTGCTGACAACTCCGGAGGTGGAGATTCTTCCTGATCTCAGGCTGTGACCTTGGTCAGGAAGAGCAGGAACACTCCCGGGCCAAGGGCAGGGCAGCTGAGCAGGAAGTGGCAGTGTCCCCAAAATAAGGGGTTCATCTGCCCCCAGCACACCCCTGTAGGGCCAGGCACACGCCTGACTTCACGCTGGCTTCCCTGGCCCCGGAGCGATGGGACCAGGAGGGCTGGGAAGGGCAGGGGAGCGTTTGCACGCAAAGAGGGGGGCTCTGCTCCACAGCCCTGTGCCCCCACTGTGCTTTCAGTGCTCAGCTCCAGCCCCTCTGCCCCCCTGGGAAGGGAGATTGCACTGATCAGAGCTAATTACAGCACGCAAACCCTCTGCCTAATTGCTCTGATTAATTATTGATGGCCAGAGCTCAGGCTCTGAGGGCAGCAGGTAAGCGGGGAGCCCTGTCCTCGGGCAGGTGTCTCCTGGCTCCTCATGCTGAGAGGTGATCCTGCTGTCCCAGCATCCCATGACCAGGGAGAGGGAAACATAGCGAGAGGCTCCCAAAAATCCACTGTGCTGGGAAACACATCTGGGCACCTCCTGGAGACCACCAGTGTCTAAGTGCTATCGACAAGCACAAACTCCCTGATGTCATTAGCTGTGCAAGCCATTGATTTTCTCTGCTGGAACAAGGAACTCATTGGAGCTGAGGCAATCATGGGTGGCACCACCACCTTCTCCAAGCTGACCAGCTGGGCTTTGGAAAAGGAGCATTTTGCAGTTGCTTTCTCTCCACTGGCTAATTGTTGGTAAAGCCCAACCCTTTGCCTACCAGAGGAGATGAAGAGCTCTGGAGCCCTCAATCACAGCCCTCTTTACCTCATCTCCATCCTTTTGTGGGAATGGAGACCCCACTGGGAAGCTTCTGAAGTTCCCTCTGGTGGATTTGGGAATGGGCTCATCAGCCATCTCTGCCACTGTCCTGCTCTTTAATCCAGGCTTAGAGCTCATGGCATTCCCAGCAGCTTTGGGGAGTGGGCAGGTTTGGGGTATGCCTTGCACTGGGGAGCACAAACTCCATCTGTCCCCATCAGACCTGGACCTGGACCTGCACTCATCCTGCCTCTCCAGCACCATGTACCTCCCCCAGTGACAGCTTAACCCAGCAGTGGTTGGAACATCACATGTAAGGCATGGGTTGTTTGCCAAATCCCTGCAGCACCAGCTGATTGATCCTTACAGAGGAACAAATCAGGCCCATGGTGATTTCATCATATTTCCAACATAGTTCCCAAATGAAAAGTGATGCTTCATTTCCCAGCTGGATTTGCTTGGGTAAATTCAGGCTTCTGGTGGCTGGTTCTGTTGGCTTTTGGGCGCTGCTTTATTGTAACTGTGGTCTCTCTTAATGAAAACAGACACTTCTGCTCTCTTCCACAGATGCCTCTATTACTGGGGGATGAGAGACTGGACATGACTCAGCAATGTGTGTCTGCAGCCTAGAAAACCATCCCTGTCTTGGGCTGCATCCTCCCAGCATGGGCAGCAGGGTGAGGGGGGGGGGATTCTGCCCCTCTACTCTGCTCTGGTGAGACCCCACCTTGAATACTGCATCGAGCTCTGGGTCCCCCAACATAACAAGGATGTGGAGCTGCTGGAGGGAGTCCAGAGGAGAACACAAAGATGCTCCATGGGCTGGAGCCCTTCTGCTCTGGAGATGGGCTGGGAGAGCTGGGGGTGTTCAGCCTGGAGAAGAGAAGGCTCCAGGGAGACCTGAGAGCCCCTTCCAGAGCCTAAAGGGGCTCCAGGAGAGCTTGAGAGGGACTTGGGACAAGGGCCTGGAGGGACAGGACAAGGGGGAATGGCTTCCCACTGCCAGAAGGCAGGGTTAGATGGGATATTAGGAAGAAATTCTTCCCTGTGAGGGTGGTGAGGGACTGGCACAGACTGCCCAGCGAAGTTGTGGCTGCCCCATCCCTGGAAGGGTCCAAGGACAGGTTGGACATGGCTTGGAGCAACCTGGGCTAGTGGAAGGTGTCCCTGCCCATGGCAGGGGGTGGAACAAGATGATATTTAAGGTTCCTTCACAAATCTTTCTGTGATTCTATGATTCTGAGATTATTCTAGAACCTGCTGACTCCTTTCTATGCCATATTATGCCAAAGGAAGATTTTCCAGCTGGAACAACAGACATGATCCTTTTACATCCTTGCAGCCTGGCCTTCTCTCTTGCAAGTGCAATTCAAGAGCTCCCTGTTGCAGTCCCACCATGCACAGGGCCAATCACTACTGGGAGTGGAAGACAGAGGACAGTTGGTGTGTGGTTGGACATGAGGTCCAAGTGACCCAACATCTGATAGAATTAAACCTCATTCTTCCTCCCTAAGGGCACCCCTGAAGTTTTACACAGGTACATTCCCCCCAAACATCCTTCCAGGTGCTCCTGGTGGCCTCTGAGGGACCAGGACTACACCTTCCCTCACCTGGATCCAGGTGAACCCTCTTGATGGGCTCAGCCCAGAGCAGAGGGGTTTGTACTGGGGAGAATCTCCAGCCCCAAACCAATAACCACCTCATGTGTCTCTCACTCGAGAATCTCCAAGACCACACATTTCAGCCCTGACCAAGCAAATCATCTTAAAGAGGAAGGTTAAAGAACTGTTTGTTATTGGAAGTGTCTCCCTCTTATTTTTTGATAAATTAACTCCAGCTTCATTACTTCATGATATATTTCCCTTGACATTTAATTATACTTACCCCAAACACATTAAGCCAATCAGTCTGAACAGCTTCTTATTAATATGTAAATTTCTCCTTTGAAAAGCCATGAATCTGTGAAAAATCTCTTTAGGCTTCAATTAGGCCCATTTGGGAAGTTGGGAAATCCCCAAGAAATACCCTCCTGGTCCAGAGCTGGAGGGGACTGGGGGTCCAGCCCCACAGACCCTCCCTGGTGCCTGGTTTGGGGATGGGAGAAAGGAATGCTGCCAGTCATTAAAGCCTGGAGACACGAAGATGGGAGGCTGAATCCTGCAAACCAACATGGTGTTGGCAGCTTATCCCCATCCCAGTCCCTCTCCGTGGGAGCTGACGTTTCTCCCCTGTGCCAGCCCTGGAGATGCCATGATCCAGCTCCATCCTGTGCTGGGACCACAAAGGGGAGCTCCACATGGGAGCTGCCGAAGATTCCGTGAAATCTCAGCTTTTAGCAAAACAAACAGGAATCCGGTTCCCCCGGCGCCACGGGCAAACGGGACATGATTTGCATTAGGCAAATAAATGGAACCACACAATTAACCATCTGCCCTGGAACAGATTTAGGCTTTGCTTTAAAGCATCACTTCCAGCCTCCCCGCGCTCTCACATCCGTCTGAACGCCGCAGGATTTTCTGCTAGAAAACCAACGGGGAATAAATTCACTGAATCATTCCTATAAATAATTGGAGAGAAACATCAGTGTAGGTACTACAGCTCCGGTGGCCTTTGGCCTCTTGGACTCATTTCCCGTGGATTACAACAATGGGCAAACCTCAAAACCGCTTCAAAACCTTCCAGAGTCTCCAGTTCCCACCAAAAGCCTTTAGTTGCTAAACCAACCCGATTTCCTGGGAGCTGCTGAGTGCCACATCATCGTGGCAAGAAAAACTTACCCATTTCATCTTATTTCAGAAAAGGTTGCAGTTTTTTTTATAAAAAAAATACGATTCAGTGTAGTTTTTTTATTCCCTGCAGTCAGACATCAAGATCGGAAATACGTTGCAATCAGTGTACTATATAAATAGTCCAATTTTGGAAAACGGCTCTCATGAGCAATAAAGAAACCCAATTTACTATGCACTATAATAAAAATATCTCTTTTAGCATATAAATCAAACCAAAGTGAACAGAAAAAAAAAAAATAAACTCAACCCCCCTGGTCTCTGCCCAGGGGCGCTGCAGCCGGCCCAGGGGAAGGGCTCACCTGCCCTGTGTCAATATATGCAAGAGCAAATCTGTTAGAAATTGCAGCCACCACTTTGTTTTCTAAAGGTCCCAGTTTATCCTTCGGCAGAAGAAGGAGGGCTGGGGAGAGGTCGGCCAGAAACACAATCCTTTCCTGTATAAACACTATAGCCTGTGCTGATTTTAAGTGCATCATATGGTATATATTTTATGTGTGTATATAGAGAGAGAGAGAAAGAGAGATTTTTCAAGCCAGTCAGAGACATAAAGTGATCTTATATCATCTAAAACCAACAATCATACTTGGACTTCTGGCAGTTTTCCTTGCAGTCGTCCCTGCCACCCCCTGGCCCTCCCTCCCCGGGCTGCCGGAGCGCGCTGCCGTCTGCCCCCATTATTTTTCACAAAGGCATATAAATCACTGTGGAAACTCTTATTATCTTATTTTCCCTCTGCTTCTCTCGTGTCTGTTTTGAGAAAAATTAATGCATTTGTCTCCAGAAAAATGTGCAGTCTCTATAATTCAGTTTTAAAACAAGCACAACTAGCAAATGGATAGACCTCGGTTAGGAAACTCATTTTTCATGCCAGTAATTGAACCCTTCCCTTCGATTTTTCCTTTGGGTGTTAAAGACAACTGATGCCTTCCTGGAATTTGCTGAGGTCCCAGAAAGGTGGAAAGACAAGACAGACAGACAGAAAAAGCAGGAGAGAGAAAGAAAGAGGAGACCCAGACTGGAACACACAAACACACTGCATGGTTGATGCCAGTGGTTTCATCCCGATGCCTCTTTCTGCATCCCAAACTCAGGAATCTCCACTGCTTCCCTCCCACTGCTAATGGCACATGAAATGGGGAACCCAAATCACCAGTTTTATGGACAAAGTACCCCAAACCACAAAAATCATATCCAGCTTGAAAATAATCCCCATCCCTGGTGCTGGGTGGGCTCCTGTGTGGAGCAAGTGACATCCCTGAGAACAGTATGTAGGACAGGGGCTCCCATATGGAATGATGTACATCCCCAGCACATCCCCTGGAAGCATCCTGATCCTGATCCCTTATCAGCTCCGAGGCTCGATTCACCACTCACACAGAGGAAGTCAGGAATAATTCCAGAAAAGCCACAATCAAGTGAGCACTCAGGCCAGCAAAGTCTATTGTTCCTTTGTCTCTCACTATATTACCTGTGTCCCCTGGGAGCTACATTATTGCCTGCAATATATAATGTGATTTGCTTGTTTTCCATGTCTGCCTCATTTTTCTTAGGCACAAGCACAGGCGCAGCTTCAGCCACACACACCCCCTGCAATGCATGTGCTCTTCCCATGGAAGAAGAGAAGGATGGTAGAGGAGTTAGGATGGGACCTGAAGCTGGAAAGAGGGGACAAACTGCAGGTAACATGAGGGGGGACAAAATGTTGTCTGGAAATTAAAAGGACACAGAAAAACCACTAAATGGAGGTGATTTGGGGAAAAAGAAATGTTCTTCCATCATCCTTCCCTCTGGAGAAAGAGAAATCCCACCAGGTCTCAGAGAGTAAAAATCAGGACCTAGTGCGTGCAGGGACTAAAGCAGCTAAATTAAAGCAGCTGAAGTTGGAGGTAGGGCAATAATATTGGAAATGAGTAATGGATGCAGCAGGCTGGGACCACATGGGCTTCATGGCCACACTCCAGGAG
Organism: Scytalopus superciliaris; assembly: GCA_013400415.1. NCBI lineage: Eukaryota > Metazoa > Chordata > Aves > Passeriformes > Rhinocryptidae > Scytalopus > Scytalopus superciliaris. Next base: position 681,035 of record VXBX01008033.1, read on the forward strand.
CTCTGGACATCATTGTGACCTTGCAGGTTAATGGACCAACTGCCAAGGTTTGTTGGGAGCAAGGAGGATCTGTCTCCCAAGATATGGTTATGGTGTCAACTCAACAGAGGTTATTCTGAAGTTTTGGAAATTACTGTGACACGCCTTATAGTGCTGCAGATGGGGGGTGTGGGGTGTGTGTCTGTGTGTGCACATCAGCAGAGAGCTTTGTGAAAGACCCAGACACCTCAAAGGACCTCGCTGCTGAGAACAGAGGTTGCTCCTTAAATTATGCTGAGAAGTGCCATCTTTATATATCACTACACATTTCTTCCTGCTGCAAAGCCAAAAAATCCTCTATCTGTATTACAAAAAAGGGAGCCTGACCTCAGGCTATGATCTGAAATACATAGAGTCACACGAGTTTACCCTTGCAGTGATTCTTCATCCTTCCCGTGCCAATTCTTTGTCCTTTTGCTAAATGAAACTTTAATGGCTGGGAAAGGGCTCCTTACTTTCATTCCTGGAGCAAAGCAGTCAAGTGCAAAGAGGGCAAAAGTCTCCAGAAGACAGAAAGCTTAAAAAGATTCTTTCTGGCCTAATTTGCAAGCTCTGGGCAAGGCAGGGGCTAAGTGCTGAAGAAGCTGCACAGAGCACAGGCCCCCAGTCTATGCAGGGAGTTCAGCCACCGCTCGCTCACAAGGTCATGCAGTAACAGCTCTTTCCTGTGCTCAGCGATTCCACCTCCTCCCAGGGAATGCATCACTGCCTAACCTGGTATCAGAGTCATCTGGCATATTTCAGGAAATTTTAGTTGATAGCAGATCTGAATTTCACGAGTAAATGATACAGCCCCCAGCTCAGGTCTGGCTGGTCCATAGGTTTGTACCACGCTCACCTTCCTGATGCTGCACAGCGGGATGTGGAGGCTGTGGCTTGGACATAAGCATGACACCAAAGTTGTTAGGAGTGAATACAGCTCAATAATGTACGAAGAAAGAAAGAAGGAATATGAATGGATGAAAAAAAAACCCCAACAATTAGTGACCTCAGCTTCATGAGTCAATTTGAGTCATTTGGATCCAGGTCAATAAACACTGCTCTTCCTCACTCAGCACTGCACTGGCACGGGCTGGGGATTTCAGACTGGCTCCTGAAGCAGTTTCAGACCTCCCTGCCTTTCCTTTTCCAGGGTTACCCTGTTTAGCAAGATCAACCCTCCTTCACCCATCATGTCTCAGCATCCCCAAAGAGGACAAAACTCAGCCTGAGTGTGTTCCCTCATTCACAGTGCTTCCCTGGGAATATGCAAGAAAATGCAGGAAGAACTGATACTCTTTATAGGAGCAGGGATTTCAAATCCATGCTGACACCATGGCCCACCTCAACAGCTGGCCATCACCCCATGGTGGGGACTCACCTTGGAGGGCAGTGGCACCAGTGGCACCCTTGGCGTGCTGTGATCTCTCCATCGCAACATGGAGAGCCTTTGGAAAGGGAACCCAGGTCTCCCCAAGGAACACAGAGATTTCTACACTTAAGCCACTTTGGAAAGCCCAGACAGGACCCCTGGAGATGAAGATTTTGCAGTGTGATCAAAGAGGCTCGTGGAGATAGCAAGGAGGATTAATGCTTCTGCAAACGCACAGTGAAAGCTTCTTAGTTATTCCAGTGGGGCTTCCCCCAAAGGGGCCTGAGGGAGTTGGGCACTTAGAGCTCACTTGGATCCTTTATTTAGTTTGCAAATCCTGTGTTGGAGCAGTGCAGCACTGTGACCTCTGAAGCATTACTTTCTGAGTGTGTCTGCTTGAGTGAAAAGCTGAATTGATTCTGGCTGTGTTGGTGGCCTCCCACAGCTGCTCCTTCTCCGCGTCGGAGCGAGTGAGCTTGCCGGTGGAAACAGTTTAGGGCACAAAGTATTTAAAGAAATAAATAAGGGACCAACCCAACACTGAAACCATGTGGGCTGTGTGTTCAAGGGAGTTGCTGAGAGTGGCTCCAGGTCTGATTCCTTGCACAGGGGTTTATGCTGGACAGAACGTGCTGGAGGATGCTCCTGGTGGAAGATCCAGGCTGCGAGTGACCTCCTGCTGGGTGAGCAGCATCCCTAGTCCTTCCCGGTGGATTTCATCACCACCTCTAAGAAAGCTGCAGGAATTCCTTATTTCATGAGCTTGGTTACTCTTCACTGCTCACATCTCCCTGTAGCTTTTTTTTTTCTCCATCACCAGCCTTTTACAGTTAAAAACTGTAGAAAGAAGACTTGGGAGGAGTTTTGTTACCTAGCTGGTTGCATGTTCACAGTGACCTAATCATTCCTACCACCACTTCTAATCCTATTGTGGAGTGTTCCAGCTCCAGGAAAACAGGATGAGTAAGCTCGAAAAAAGGCAGAAAAAATAAACAAAGAACCTGGTCTAATGCAAATGTTCCTCATGATAATAATAATGTAATAATAATAGTAATAATAGTAATAGAAAGGCAGTTTATGGTAAGGCTGCTTTCCAAGCCTTCCCACTGCATCCCCTGGCTTTCATTTCAACCCCATCACCACAAATTGGACAGGGAGCCCCATCCACTGAGCCCCTGCACAAAGCAAAGGGATTCAGCATTGTTGGGAAACATGGCACACATGTGACATGCTATTGTCCCTAATTTGATTAATGAAGCCATCACGCTAACAGGGCATTCCACACCCCCCAGCACCTTGTTACTAACCCACGCCAGGAACTTCCCAGCAGAGCATTAATTCCCCAGTACTTGCCTTTCCCAACCTTGTCAGGTAATTGTTTATGAAAAGATGAATGTATACAATAATACTGGGTGAAGGGAGCTGATGTATGTGGTGTTAATGAATGAAATAATCAGTTTGGTAATAACTGGCATGTGTATTTGTCAAAAGGGAACCAGCAGGACATTAGCATTCTGCAGCCACCGAACCTTTATCTCCTGGTCTTGTGTTTGACAACCGCCCCCAGATAGTCCATGAATAAAATACAGAGTAGTACCCAGACATAATTAAACTGCCAATGTGCATGTACCTAAATGAACTTGATATCTTAATGACACAAGATAGCACGCGAATAATGAAGGCGGCATGAAAGGGATGTGTATAATGAACAGAGACATCCCGGCTGGCGCTGCCCGTGGGGACCGGCCTCGCCAGTGGCAGCTCCTCAACCCCTTGTTAGTGTGTGGGGCATTTCTTAGCACGTGGGGCATCACCCCTGCTCCCACCCTGCTGAGGGCACCCGTGCCAGGGCTCATCCATGCCAGCGTTGAGGACGGAGTGCCGTCCCTCTTGGAGCAGGGATTGGCGTCCTGCAGGGCTGGCTGGGCTGTGGTCACACAGGGTGGGGCTCTCACTGTCCCTTGGCACATCCTGCCCTCCCCCTCTACAAGTCTTTTGCCCTATCTCTCTGTGCCTAATCCTCGCCGCTCCTCCAGAGACCTCTGGCATGCTGCTGTGCAGCGCAGACGTGATTTTAGGAGCTCTTAACATGATTAGATTACCAGACATGTTCTTTTTTTAACTTTTTTTTTCAGCATGCAGAAGGTTTTCGAGGAAAGTAGCCTCTCCTTGGGGACGGGATGCTCAGAGGATGTCCCAAGATAACTCAGAGGCATGTGCAGAGCCACAACTCCATAATCCCACCATCCACAGACATCAAGCCAGATGTGTCCTCTCCCAGCACCCACGGGTGCAATCCTTCCTCCAGAGGATGTCAGGCACCCCTGACAGCTATTCCAGCTGTCCCTACAAAGCTGCTCCAGTGTGATGCAGCCCACGGGCATTTGCTCCCAAAAGGCAGGTTTGATTCCCCCTCTTTTGGGGTTGCACCACGCTGGGCTTCTACTCCACCCTGCACCAAAGGTGGTTGTCACTTATTGCTCTAATGGCTCCAATTTTAGCAGCAAATGAGCGATGCATAAAGTATTAGCCTTATTAAAGAAATAATAATAGGAAACTGCAGCACGCGCTACAGGGGAAGGAACACTCCCCCCGTCCACGGGATGCAGCCGTGCTGGTATTTGACAGTAGCAGAGTCTCTGCCTGCTTCTGAGAGAATTCCAAGGTATTTGAATAAGCTCACCACGCAGGAAAGCAACCAGCTGGATATGGCTCTGTCGAGACTGGGGGCTCAGAGACTGTCACAAAGCCAGCATGGGAAATGTGACCTGGAACAGGTTCTGTCTCCCTCTAAAAAGGAGATTAGGAAAAAGTGCTTAATGCAAGTGAGAAAAGTACAGCAGGTTTGGGGGAAAACATCTTAAATCCCTGGTGGTGTTTGAGGTCAGGTTGGATGGGGTTTGGATCAGCCTGGTCTAGTGGGAAGTGTCCCTGCCTGTGGCAGGGGGGTTGGAATGAGATGGTCTGTGAGGTCCCTTCCAACGCTAAACGTTCTGTGATTCTCTGAAAATCCAGCAGAAAACACAGCTGGGATCAGCACAGGGAGAGCCAGGGTTGAGAGCAACCCACTGGAGGGAACACAAGTGTGATGCAGGATGGAATACTGAGATGGGTTAAAAACTGCAATTCCTGTTTGGGCCAGAAAAAGGGAAAAGGTGGCACTGCTGTGATCCATCCTAGAAGGCAATGGGAGTAACTTGGGCGTGTCTTGAGCAATGACAGTCACCATTAGAACAAGGCAGCCAAAGAGCTCTGGGTCACTGCCAGGTGAAACCTTCAAGTTACTGCACTCAGCTCCTTTCCCCCACTGGATATTTGGCCCTGACTGCCAATTCTTTAACCATTGCTTTCCCTCCCAAGAAAGACATCCCCATGGTGCACCCTCATGAGACAGTAATGGGGATTTCATTAGATTAAATAACTCCGATGAACCCCAGAGACCAACAGCACTTTAAACACAGAGCTCGGAGTTAGAATTACCGTTATTTAACATTGATTAGATTACAAGGCAAATCCAATTTTTCCCTAACCATATGAAGGCTATGATTTGCCTAGTGGGAGATGTTAAGGATGGCATTCCTGGAAATCGGTGCTGAGGGGGGAGACCATGCCTGAGTCAGCAGTGTCGGGGTGACCCATGGGCTTGTGTCTGAAAGTCCTTCTGCAGAGAGCATGAGCATGGCTCAGGGAGTGTCCCCACTGTCCCTGCCCTTGTTTTAGCAGGGCTCAGGGAGTGTCCCCATTGTCCCTGCCCTTGTTTTGCTCCAAAGCTGGTGGGGGGCAGGTGAATCTGTATCTGCTGTGTTGGTTATCGCCCCTTCCAGCAGGAATATCACCAGGAAATAATTGGGCCTTTTTGACCCATGGCCCTGCCACGGTTGAGGCTGTTAATCACCCCTCAAAGCTCCCTCCTGACCCTTTTGCCCACAGAGTACCAAAGCAAGGAGTGTGCCTGGTGACTGTGGCACTGCCCATTGCTGGTGCCTGCAAGGAGAGCAGGGTGGGAGAACAGCCAGGATACAGCTTCCTCTAGACCCCTTGGCTGATCCACCTTTGGAAGCCAACGGGTCTGTTTGGGATTGTTTATCCCTAAATGCATTCCCTACATTGGACAGAGCTACTGGCAGATCTAGGGATGCTGGGCATTCCCAGCAGCAGCAGGCAGGCAAGAGCACAGCCCTCTCAGACAGACAGACTCCCACGAGAGCTGGCTCGACTGCTGGTGCAAAACTCACTGGTCTGATAAATCTGGCATTATCCTGGGGATATGTAAGGAAAAGGGGAATTTCTGCTACAGCTGGCTTCCAGCAACAAGGTGACCATAAGCAGAGGCCAGACCCACCAGGGCTAACCACAGGCTATTGAGCAGAAGCTCCAGGGATGGAGGGGAGAAGTAGGAGGCAAGTCCTGCCATGGTGGAACCCAGCTGGATCCAGACTCCTCCACCCCACTCATCCCCACATGTCCCCAGAGGGTGATGGCCAGAAAAGCCTCCAGGAACAGCCAGGGTTCAGCACAGCCCTGCAGGTCACCCCACCCTGGGCTTCTTCACCTGGGTGTGGGCTCACACCAGCTATTACTGTGCTGCTTGATTCAACCAACAAAACCAAGGGCTTTAATAAAATCCAGAGTCGCTCATAATTTTCAGCCAGATTTACTCCAGAGGAAACACACCCAAATTCCTTCCTTGCCTCTGCAGTCACCACCCCTGATGTCTTTCACATCTACCTTCCCAGGGCTATAATATGACCGAGCCCAGGCAGCTTCCGAATGAGAGTGGAGCTGGGACATTGCTGAGAAAACAGCAGGAATATGTGCTGAGGACATGATTATATTGTCCAAAAATAAATAATAAGTTAAAATTCCAGTGCTGTGATGGCATATTTCTCATAACCCAAAGGATCCAGAAGTTTTACACCTTGCTTGGGAAGGGTGGTGGATCCTGATGGTCAAATCAAGCCTGTGGAATGGATAAATCAAAATGTGGGTGATGCTGGTGCCTGGCTCTGGAGGGTCCCATGAGCTGCTGCCCCACCACATGGCCCGGCAGAGGCAGGAGGTGAAGAGGAAGCACCAATTTCTTTCTCCCACCTCTGTTTTGGAAAGGAGAGCAATGAGTGCTGGATTTTACTCTCACAAAGCCCCCCAGAAAGAGCCAGGCTGCAGGGATGGGAGCAGCAGGCACGGGGACACATCAGCTGTGACCCAGCAGTTCGCTGCCACTCGGCCAAACAACTCAACAGCAATTAGGAAGCACCGAGCAGATGAAGCTGCAAACTCTGAGGTGCAGCTCCCTCCAAACCCAGAGCTCACAGCTCAGCTTACTGCCCCTGTCGCATCACACCGTGGGGACAGCGGGATGTGTCACACCGGGATGTGACAGAGGGATGTGACAGAGGGCAGAGCTCAACCTGTGCAACACCAAACAAAGCAGCGCCGGCGCCTGGGCAGGCTGTGCCGCCCGGGGCTGACCCCGACCCGGGGCACTGCAGATGGTCAAACTCAATTAACTGCTGTGTGCAGCATCTGGGTCAGGCCAGGCAGTCCTTCCCTGGCTCAGCCCCCTTTGGAGCCTCCCAGGCTAACTGCCTGTGTGTCCCACTAAAGTCTTTGGCAGGCTCTTCCAGAGGATTTCTTGGTGCTGGGAGGGAGGGCGGCAGGGCCAGGAGAAGGCAGAGAAGCACCATGGCTTGTTCCAAAGGTGGCTCTGGGACTGAGTGCCCCTGCCCCGAGCCTGGTGTCTGTGCTGGGCTGAGCAGGGATCACACCTTGGGCATGTAGAAACAAGATTTCAACCCAGTGTGACAGAGCTAAGAGAGAGATTCACAGCTCACAGCCACTCGATCACACACGATCTCAGTGCAGGGCAGGAGGAAGGGTAAGATGGACAGTGAGCATCAAAGGAGATACAGACACAACTAAGTGGACTTGCAGACACAGCCGGTGCTGTGGCAGTTCTGGAGCTGGAGGAGTGATGGCCCCCAGCCCAAAAGCAGGTGGGAAGGACATTCCCAGCAAAAGGCAAAGCCATGGCATCACTAACACAGCAGCAGTGCAAGTAAACTCCCCATGGGCTCAGAGAGTTGGTCACCACTGTCCCTAAGCAGCTGGTCTGCACAGAGTGAGCACTGAGGTCCCAGTGCATCCATGTGCACATGTGCCCGTGCTCAGCATCTTCCTCCTCCTCTTCCTCTGTGTGGCCCTGCCCTGCTGGGGAAGCTGGCTGGGACAGGGCACATAGGAACCAACACACAGAAGCCAAGGCTCCCCAGGCCCTGCACAGGAGGTGTCTGCACCAGCTGCCCACCCCAAACCACGCTCCTGTGGCCCAGCTCTGCATGTCACTGCCTGTGCTCTGCTTGCTGCAGGCAGTGAGATTTGCCTTTTGTGTTTTTCTCCTCCTTCAGAGACGACAAAGGCGCTAACAACCTTTGTCACACAGGTACAAGACTGCTGAATACCAGGCAGACATTTATGGGCAAATATTCATATTCACACAGCAGAGTTCATCAGTGCAGGAAGGCAGGGTTATTGCACAACATTTGCTTCATGCCTTGCTGTGACACGCAGCTTTTGCACAGAGAAAAAGACCCAAATTATCTTTCAGAGCAACCACTTCCCAGCCATCAAAAGCCAACCACCCTGAGCTCTTGTGTGGGTCTCTGCCAGCAGCACAGTGCCCAGCAGGTCCATGGACAGGGAACAAAGATGACTGGAGCCAGCTGAAACTGCAGAGTTAATTTTTAGGGGCAGAGACTAGAATTACCTGAGCTGGAAGTCATCCTGGACACGGGGATTAGCACCCTCAACCCTTGCGAGAAGAGTCAGGGGAACTTTGCCTGACCTTCAGCACAAGGAGCAGGTTGAGGAACATCCCACAGCAATCATTGCAGAGCAGCTCCAGGGGGAGTGTGGCTGGTGCTGAGTGAAGCTCAGCACACTCTGAACACCCCTGGCCAATGCCTGTACCAGCCACCCTTCCTTCCTGCCACAGTCAGAGGAGATCAACAGCACCTGGAGCTCCAGGGCAAGAGGTCCTGTGTGCTCAGTCTTGCCCAGAGGCTCTGGGTGCTTCTCTGCCCATTTCCCCACTTGCAGAGTGGAGCATCCTCCCTTCCACCAATGCTGCTGATGGCCATGGCATGGCACTAACTCAGGGACCACCTGCCAGACCCGGGGGATGGGATCAGTCATGCCATGGCTGTGCCAACATCTCCAGCCAGTGAGGGCTTGGGAAGCATCAAACACCACAGACGAGGTCACTGACCCAGCACTTGTGTCTCAGAGCAGGGAGATCTCCCCCACTTCTGGCTCTGGCACATTACCCAGCCTTCTCCTGCCATCACCAGTTTTACCTATGCAAATTACAGTGTGTTAACGGCACAATACTAATTGCACCCAGGATAACCCTCTGCTCCCCCACCGAGGCCTGGGGACCCCGCCATGGGCACAGGTCCCTCAGGAGCAGGGGGAAGTTGTGCCTTGCTGCACTCACTGGGACACTCAGGGTGCTCCCAAACAGCTTCTTATTGAGGCTTAAGCAAAACTTGGCAAGGCCCAACCTGGAGTTCAGAAATGCTGGAAACCAAAGGGATTTAAGGAGCAAATTTCCAACCAAGGGAACAACTATGGAGACAAATCCAGATGCAAAATGGGGAAAGCAGCATGTCCAGCTGCTTGAAGCACATCAGCAGCAAGGGTCACTGATTTGAAGCATGTTTTGGGTGTCTCAGCTGAGCCAGGCACCTCCTTGGGCTCCCTGCACACCACCTCTCTTGGGCATTGCACCTCCTGCCTTTCATTGCTAACCCTGCACCGGAGGGGTCAGGACACAGAACTTCCCACAGGTGGAAAATCCACCTTTCCTCCCTTGTTTTACCAAGCTGGAACATGCCAGTGCTTGGGAATTTCTCCCAGACTGGGCTTCCCAAGCAGTCCAGTTCAGACAGCACAAAAGTGTTTAAATAATGTCAAAAAGTGCTCAATGTTACAAGACTGTGCAAGCAGAAGTGAAAATGGTAACAACAAAATGCCACACTGGGAACTGAGAGCTGCAGATGTAAGCACACAGACCCACAAAAACCATGGATAAACATGGGAAGCAAAACTATTGGATTTGATAATTTTCCATAAAAGGCTTCCCCAGAGAGCACAGGCTGTGAGAGGGAGCCCTCTTCCAAAGGGCTGTGGCACAACAAATCAGCCTGGCTTCTTGGAATTTTCAGCAAAAAAAATACACCATAGAGATATAAAAATAATTAATTAAATAAATAAACAAATAGCCAGCTTCCCATCATGATGTTGTGCTTGAACCTGAACATCTCTCCCCAGGCAGTCGTGGTCAGACCTAATCCGACTGTTCACATCCCAGTTTCCAGCCACCAGGAACTGGAGTCAATGGGTATGGTTGGAACAGGGGAGGCTGCTCCACCTCCCACAGCTGAGAGCCAGGCAGGATCCCCTTGAAGTTGCTGTGCTGGCATCCACAAACTGCAGGGGCTGGTGTAAGGAAGGTGTCCAGATGCCTGGAATTGTCCCAGGGGTGTTTTCTTTACGTGACACTTGGGCACAGCTGCTTGGCCATGGGGAAAACAACCACACAGGGCTTCCAAAACTCCCCTGGGGCAGTGATGGGAAGTTTCTCCTCCATCTCCCACCAGAGACATACTCGGCAGCAGCCTCGAGCCTGGGGGAGTTTGAGCAGGGATCTATATGTCTCTGCAACAGATGGTGTTGCAACAGAAAGAGCACGTAATGAATCTCCTCACTTCCAGGAAGAAAGAAGGATGGTCTTGCCATGCATGAAGGGAACTGGCGATTTCTTTTACTGAAAGATTTCCTCCTGCAGAATCACATCGTTCCGTGAAAGAAATGCCAAGAATAATTCACTTCCTCAAGCAACTCTATTTATATTCGCACTGCAGGCACCGTCCTGCTCACGTACCCCCCGGCAGTCACAGGGCTCAGGTGGGCACAGTTTGGAGCTGAACATGTTTAACTCCAAACCATGACAAACTGTATTTCCCAGGAGGTGGGTTATGCAGGAGACAGGCAGAAACACCAGCCACTGTCACACTCCCTGGGATGACCCCAGACCTTGCATGAGCACCCCCCTGCCCCACATGGGGCTTTGTAGTGGGGCAAGACCCCGGTATGGAACTCCAGCAACACAACTTTAACTGCAACCTAATCCACTTCCCTCCTGTAATACCTGCATGTAATGAGAATTTGCAAAGATTTATGGCCACAACACCCACCCCTGCTGCCCCTCACCAGCCTCTGCTGTTTCCCTGCAAAAGCAGTTTGTGTTACCTCGGGATTCTCCAGGGGAAAAGCATAATTAGCAGCTCAGGAGTTTCAATGCCTACATCAGGGAGGGGGCTCATGGGGGGTTATTCTCAGGTTTTCTGATCACTTGTTCTTTGCTCTAAACTCTTTGGAAAGGCACCAGCTCCCTTCCCCCTCCCCAGACCTAACTGCTCTTATTATAGACTTCAAAAGGTCGGGGTGAAACCCTAGCTGGGCTGCAGTGAACAGACATAGTGGTGGTGATGGCGTGGCCAGAGCATGGCCCTGGACCCCAGACTTGGTGTAATGACTCCCAGGAGCCCCCCCACTCTGAAGGCAGCAGAGCCATGGCAGCAGAACAGGCTTGTGTGAATAGGTGAGGATTTGCAAACTCCAGCCTTAAAGGGGGACTAGTGGTTTAAGCTGCTTCTCTAATGCATATCCCAATTTTTGCCATAAATGGGCTCTCGCCCCAGCCAGCTGGAGCTTTGTGCTGCTTTCCAGGAGAGACGGCTCTGAGAATTTTACTGACAACATCTTGGACAGTCCAGGCCAATTTTTTCACAATTGCTCAGCACCAGCACACAGGGCCCCCATTTCCAAACACCCCAGGCTCAGGCAGAGCCATGGGGTGGATGGGGAAGGTGCTGATGCCCTTCAGGGTCCAGGGTGTGAAGCAGTACTGAAGAGGAGGACAGGTCCAGTGCAGACCACAGGATCTGCAGACAAGAGTCCAGTAAAACTCTACATACTATTTTGATGCTTTCTGATGGGAATGTGATTGACTTATCCTAATACACCAACTCAGGAGCTCATTCCATCATCAGGAGCAGACATGCACCCTGGATAAGAACTTCTCCATTAACAGAAAACAGAAGGGATATGTAGAGATGCAAAATACTTAAAAAAATCACCAAAAATAATAACTCTTTGGGGTATTTTTAAGGAGTAAGAGGCAGAAAAGCCCAGCCCCAGGTCTTTGCAGGTAGGTCTTGTGAGGAGCACATGTCTGGATAGTGCCATCCTTGGATGGTCCATCCATCAGGTGTTCACTCCACCTCACAGTGAGAGGACAGCCAGCCAAAGCTGTGCCAAGGCTTCAGGATCTCTGCCAGCAGCTCTGGTAGGTTCACTTGCTTTGGGTGTTACTTAACTCACAGCATAGTCCAACAAAGGCAGCAGCAAAGCACACGAGCACAGAACCACTTATACAGTCTCAGTGATCCCAGCCCTGATCTCATCAGCATTTCCAGCGAGCTCCTTCTCACCCTTGCTCTTCCCCAGCAGAGAGGTCCCTTCAACCATCCCTAAACCCACCTCATCCTCTATGTCCAATGTCTCCTTGCCCAGCAGACCCATACCACCCAACCAAAGCACACATTCCCCACAGTCTGTGTCAGGCTCAGCCCATCTCCGCCTGTTATTTACAGTGAATTACCTTCACTTTGGGGCCAAGACCACCTTTTGTTCCCTTTTTATACGGCACCTGGCCCTGTGAGCTCAGCACAGGAGGTGTCTGATTACACAGCTAATAAATAAACAAGGGCCTTGATCCTCTTCAGCATGTCCAAGGATGCAATTTCCAGCAGGCTGCAGTTGAAGCTATTAGTAATTCAGATGTACTGGGGAGATGAGATGTTCCCAGGACAAGGAGAAGGTGCTGCCAAACCAGACGTTCCTACAGGCAGGTGTGCACACAAGCAGGGAGTGGAAAACCCAAACCAGCTCAAACTCCATATCCAAGGGCACATTCTGGGCAGTCAACACAGTCAAAGACCTGGCAGAGGGAGCAAGGATGGCTGAAGCAAAGTGGGGAGACGACCACTTAAAGGCAACTACTGCTACAGGATCTCCCTTATGTAAGGGGGTTTGCAATAAGGTCTTTCCTCCCACTGGCCACCTGGTCCTGTTCCACCTTTCATGAATTGTACTCACTGCCCTGATATTGCCTCTGGCATCAGCCACTCACTCCTGCCCCCCATGCCTACACTCCCACCCTCCCTTCCATGCTTACACAGCACTCACAGACTGCCCTGCTGAATTATGGTGACCCCAAACTCTCAGGACCTCCAGGCCATCCGGTGCTACAGGAGCAGCCTGACTCCTCCATCCCCAGCTCTGATTTCACCCTGATTTGAGGCACAGAGGATGGGAAACAGCAGAAGGAGGGATGCAGCTGCTCACAGCTGCTGGAAGCACATCCCCTCCCAACAAACCTCCTTTCCTCCACCCCAGGCCTCTTCAGCAACTGAGATGTTCTCTGTTCCCTTTGACTCAGAAACATCAGTGCTTGCCTAGATGACAAAGAAGCAAGGCAAAAAAAAAAAAAAAAAGAAAGCCTTGGAGAAAAATCCCAAGAGGACATTAATTAGGAGCCAGAACTCCCCAGCTCTGGAAGCATCAGGGAGGAGCGATACTTAAACTCCCAACCTGACGGAGTAACTTTGAATCATCTTTCATCTTCCCCTGGATCGAGTGTAATCTAATGACATTAGCTTGGCTTCACTCTAGTGAAATTGGCATCGGTGCTACAGAGGCAGGGAGATTAAAACATATGAAATAAATGTTCCCGGGGTGACTGACAGTATAATGACATTCCAACAGGCAGCTCAATCAGCGCGAGACTAACAAAGGATCAGAGGGAACCAGCCAGATTCGCAGTATCACCCGCAAACACAGATATTTTCTTTTAATCCAGACATTTCTTTTACATGACTGGCTCAGCCCCTGTTCTTGGGAGTTTTCCCCAGGCTGTACAGCCGTGTTGGGGTGGGGGATGGCAGTTGAACTCTATTAAAGCCCATGCTCACCTGCTATTGAACTCTGTTAGCTCAATAGCCTTGTTCAGGGCTGGAGCAGCGATCTCAGTGCTGAAGTCAATGCGAGCATTGTGGGCTGCCCCCTCCCTCCTTTTGTCCCTCTACGGAGAGGGGACTCACAAACCCCAAACAGAGGAAGCTCCTTTTGGTGCACAACTCCCCTTGACAATCAGGCCACACACGGGCACACACCGAGGTGTCACACTCACCAAATTAAATCCCTCAGCAGCTTTTTACAAAGTCAGCCTCTCCATAGGACAGCTGCCCCTTAGCCAGGGCTGTAGGAGTTCCACTTGATTTAATGGATGGTGCTTCCATACACTGTGTGGCACCCCAGTAGGGGCACGACTTGCTGTCAACCAAGCCTGCACCCTATAGGTACCACCACCTGACCAGCTGCTCCAAGAGCATCACCCTCCTGCTGCAGCCACAGCTCAGCTGGCTTCTCCACCCTCACAGCAGCTGCTGCTGGAGCTGCTCTTTTGTTTCCAGGGGGAACCGTGGTCCCCGTCATGCCCAAAACCTCACAGCCACCCTGCCACGGTCCTGGTGTGGCATCCTTGTGACAGCCCGCTCCCACGCTCCGGTAACAACAGAATCAGCTGCAAAGGGTGGCTGGATCTTCCCTGTGTCAGTGCAACAGCCACCAGGATTTTGTTCCCTGGGACAGGGCGCTCTCTGCCCGCACCGGCTTCCTGCGGGCGCTGAAAGCAAACCCAAGTGTTTATACCTTGGAACGATGCTGTTTAGTCTGACTGCTGGGAAACAGCAGTTGCACGTGAAACCTAAGCCTCTGATGCCAAAGATAAGGAATCGGGACCCCTGGCAAACATCTGGCCATTCCCCCGGCACTGAACCCTCATCAAAGATTACAGCAAACCCGTGGAGAGAGATGGGTAGTTTTTAAAATGAGTATTTATAACAGGCTGGTAACTGGTGACCAGAGGGCTGACACGGCAGCTCTGCCATTGCGCCGGGACCCTGCATGTTAGTAAAGATTAGTCATACAAGCAAAGCCAGCAAGGCTGGGTCTCAAAGGAATAATCCCATACAAAGAATTCACTGTACCTCAGTCTCCACGGGGCTAATAAAATAAAATAAAATAAAAAAAGGACGAAACTCAGTACATCAAATACCAGAACAAACAAACTGCAGCAATTAACGGGAGAGCTCATGTGCCAACTGCTAAAACATAATGATTACACAAACAGCGCTCGGGACGGCACCTCCAAGTGAGAGCTGAAAGAGCAAGACCAAACCTCTGGAAAATTAAATCCCCTACACCAAGGACTGTACTATGCCCTAAAAGCCTGTGGCTCCTCCTCTGTCTAAGTCTGCACTCCTTGCTCAGAGACTGCTTCCAGAAGCAGGTCTATCCCACTGCCATCTGCTCCTCAAGGCATCGAGAGCATCTTTGATAAATGAGCTTTTCTGCATATCCACCATAAATTTCGTAGATGCCACCCCACAGCCATGTGTTTATTTTTCAAAGTCAAGACTTGATTAGAGTTCTTGAGGTTTTTCAGATTCGTTTTCAACATTTCCTTTCTGCTACAGGGTCAGCATGTGGAAATTGGATAAGCACAGACTAAAAATATAGTTCTGTAGACAGCTTCAGCCCACACGAAAGGAAATCTTCCTTCTCAGAGAACCCACACTCTGCTGCCTGCAGAAACTCGGCGTGTTTCTGACACCGGCAGATACACAGTGAAGCTCATCCCTTCCACGTGTTAAGACTTTTATATAAACACTCGGACTATCAGTACTATCCTACTCCACATTTCAATGCTGTCACCACAAGCTGAGCCAAAATCATCATCTCCTCTCTGATAATAGCTGGGCTTAACACCAAAGTAAAACAAGCTCCAGGGGTACGCAAAGCCCTCTCCTTTTCGCTTGTTCATTCAAGAAAGCCACGAACACAAACACACTCTGCAAAAGAGCAGTTTCGCCCCCACCCCAACCAATCCCTTCCATAGGAATCTGACAGGAGACGCTCCCCTATTAACTTTAAAACACGCAAGGAAAACATCTAAACAACAACAGTGAGAACCTTCTTGGCATTAATATTCACTGGCTCGTTCAAAAGGGGGCACCTTTTATTTTGTTTAAGGCAACACAAATTCATTGAAAGCCGAGCCCCGTCTACCTTTTTGCTCGTTTCTCAGGCAAGATGAGCGGGTGGGTTACGCCTCTGAAACTGACATTTTTGGTTACTCATTACTGGGATGCTGAAATATTTACATGGGAAACAGATATTTTGTCCACAATGACTACAGGAGAGCGGCTTCTAACACTGAGCTGGGGGTTGTGGGAGGTGACGATCCGATGCTTTTGCAAGGAGAGGCTCCCGGGGGTTCTGGGGCGGCTCGGCTGAGAGTCAGGGTGAGCCACAGGTTTTGTAAAGACCCCTCCTGCCCTGAGAAAAGTAGGGGAGCAGCAAGATGTTTGGGGGGGGCCGGGCCCCTCGGGGGG
>VXBX01008033.1:698057-827290 GCA_013400415.1 Scytalopus superciliaris
GGGCGGATCCCGCCGGGAAGGCGCTGCCGAGCCCTGCCGGGGGGAGCGGGGGGCACCGGCAGGAGCGGGGGTGTCCGGGAGGGTGTCGCAGAGGGAGGGGGGAATGATCTGGAGGCTGTCCCGAAGTGTGCGGGAATAGCTCTGGAAACTGTCCCGGGGGGCGTGGGGATGCTCTGGAGGATGTCCCGGGAGGTGCGGAGGTGGCCGGGAGGCTGTCCTGGGGGTAGAGGGATGCGGGAATGCCCGGGATGCTGTCCCGGAGGATGCAGGGATGCCCTGAGGCTGTCCCGAGGGTAGAAGGATGCGGGAATGCCCCTGAGGCTCTCCCGGCGCGTGTTGGGGTGGCCGCGAGGTTGTCCCGGGAGCAGAGGGATGCGAGAGCCCCCCAGGAGGCTGTTTTGGGGCGTGCAGGGATGCCCTGAGACTGTCCCGGGGGATGCGGGGATGCCCTGAGGCTGTTCCGGGGGATGTGCAGGTGCCTTGAGGCTTTCCCTGGGGAGTGCAGGGATGCCCTGAGACTGTCCCGGAGGGTGCGGGGGTGCCCTGAGGCTGTCCCAGGGGATGCCCTGAAGGTTGTCCCGCGGGTGCGGGGGTGTCCCGTAGGCACAGAGGAGATCTGGGTTAGCGTTTCTCTCGGTGCTGACTGCTTTCCAGCCCGCGGACAGGCTCTTTTAGCAGCCGATCTCCGCAGGACTTTTCCGTCTAGCGTGTGCTGTTTGTTGTGCGCCGGTGCCCACCTGTCTGTCCGTCCATTCATGTTTTTGAACTCCCCCCTCAATCCCGCCGGACCTGAGAACAAAATATCCGCACTAAAAGACACAAATACCTTTACATGAAGGAACAGTCCCTATTAAACCCAGCGAAACCACTGACATGGGTGTAAAACACAGCCACAGTATCAGCAAACAGCTTCACCGAGCTCTGTACTGAACATAGCATAAGAAAGACCTGAAATCAGACTTTTCCCTGCTCACTTGCACAAGTTGCCCCCAGGCTGGCTGCAGAATCTGGCCCGCAGTTGGGAGGAAATATCTACAAACACAACACGATGTTGCTCTCGGAATTTGCTCTTCTCCTTTGAGAGTACATAAAATGTGGAAATAGCTCTCAGCTTCATGCCTCGGCTGCCTGATTCTAAGGGCTTCATTATTTCATTGCCTGTGGGAATGCCCTTTTAATTTGAAATGTTTGTCATAGATTATAGAATTTTTAAACAAACTTGCACATGAAACACTTGACTTGGATCTTTTTTTTTTCCCCTTCTGTTTGGTGTGGACCTAGCTGAGGAATTAAACTTCAACTGCTTGGAAATAAAGCTGGTGTATCCACAATTATTCAATGAAAAGGAGAGGAAAAATTGCAATCAATTATAATCAGTCATCTGCAGAGCTGGCTGCCTAATAAAAATGTGTTTCCAAATAGTAAACAGGCCAAAATTAATAACAAATGTTATTTGCAATGAATTATTCTATTAGATCTTCTCCTAACTTTATGGCATTTTTCCTGTCTAAGAAAAGAAACTTATCATGAATATATGGATCTCCAAACCCATACCTATCCCAGCTGCAGCGCAGCCAGATCACTTTATCTAAAATCAGTGAGTGTAATTCCAGCTCTGTGTGTTTGGTGACTTCAAGATACTGTAGCGTTTCAGGTATTTCAATGCTCCAACATGTAAGTAGATGCCTGGTGTGATTTACAAAAGGCTATAAGCAGGTTAGGCCCCCAACACCTCTAGGCAACTACTTACATCATTAGGAACCTAAATGCCTTTATAAATCTGCGCTCTGATCCAGCTCATTGAAGTCAATGAAAAGACTTTGCTGACATCAATGGGCTTTGGAGTGGGCCCTGCAGAAGGAGCACGATCAATGCAAAGTGGTTTGACTTCTTTATGCTGGTTATTATGATACTTTTTTTTCCCTAGACACTTAGAACAATGCTGCATTTTCTGTTTGAATAAAAATGGTCGTTCCAAATGGACAATACCTGAAAAGAGAAGTGAAACGGGTGTGAAAGAGCGTAGAGTGTGTATCTGCTGGACTTGTACCACAGGACTCCTGTTTGCAGCATTTTTTCCTGGAAACACTGCTGAGAATCTCAGCTTTCCTTTAAAAAGTCACTAGTTGCCTAGGGAAAATATGACCAGAGCCTATTTAAAAAGTTTTGGTGTCTAGAAAGCAATAAGCTAAATATATCTGTATTTAAAACAGCCCTACGATATTTAAGGCAAACTTGTGATTTTTTTCAGACCCTGACTCATCGATTCTGCCTGCTGGGGCTGAAGGCGCTGGTGGCTCCCCAGCCAACAACAGCTCTCACAGGAGGAAGGTGTTTTACACCTCAAGAAGGGCAATACAGGGGAATAGTTCATAGTTTCACCTCTCTGCACCCCCCATTGCTGTGGACTCTGTTAGTACAGCTGCAGATCTTAGATTCTTTATTAGCAAACTGGTTTGGGCCGTATTTTTGGATGAGTTTCTCTCACTACAAGGACCATTTGATGAACACTGTACTATAAAGCCAGAAAAATTATGTGGCTGACGTCATGACATCCAGCGCTGAGAACTTACACTTCTTATCTGTTTTAGCCCTGCTGCAAAAATAACCCTTCTCAGGGATAACTTAGGGTTTTTTAATGCCTTAGAGCTTGGAGCAAAAGGTGCTTTTCATTTTACTCAGCCTCTTGCACAACTGACTTAACATGTTTAGTGCAGCCTCTTCCCCACAACCTCTCCACACCCCCCCTTAAATTTGGGCAATGTTGATCAATCTGCCCATCTCAGAGCCTTTCCCTACACCCATCACAGACCCAGCGAGCCTCTCCCAAAGCCTGGCAGCAGTGGGTTGCCTTGTGGTGCCAGGATCCATGGGGGTCCAGGGCAGCTCTGCACACCATGGTGGGCACGTGGGCATGCGGTCACCCTCCGTGGTGGGCTGGCAGGGCGGAGGGGAGCGTGGCTGCCACCCAGGGCTGTGGGTTGTGCTCATGACTCACAGCTCTTTGGCACCAATCCTGCTGCTGGCACGGGCTCAGCCCGGGGATAGTCCTGGCAGGTTCTCCTCCGTGGTCCTGTTTGCACTTGCTCCTTATCTTGCTCGCTGGTTCCTTCCTTCTTTTATCTATTCACTATTTTATTGCTTGCTCCCCTCCTGCCTCCCCCCAGGAATGCTCTGCTGCACAAGTCATTTTGAGTGCTCCTTCTGAGAGTGAGTAGGGCTCTTCTCCCAGCACTGCTGGTGTCAAAATCCCCCTCCACCACCAGCAGCAACAGCGTTTCCTACTCCAAATGGGCTGGTTTGGGATGTCCTTCGTGGATACACTGAATAAACAAACCTACTTATTTACCAGATGAGAGCCCTTTGGCGAGTCAGTCTGCAAAGGCTTAAACTGAGCAACCCAAATCCTCTGTCACTTTGGCAAATGAGCTGAAGGCTTCGCTTCCACCATCTATTTCCAGGTGCTTCCATACAATCAGGAAAGGGGAAGGCTTCCAGCTCTGATGCCTTGTGCATGCACAGCCCGCGCCAGCCCCCTGGGATGCCTGTATTTTTTCCCCTTTCCCAGTGACCCGTAGCGTAGATGGGATCAGGGGTTAAACTGGGAGTATGGTGGAAAAGGGACCGGGGAGCCCGAGGCTAGCACAGCTTAACAAGTGATTATAAGGTCTGAAGGCAAAGGGAACCGCTGCCTGTCAGGAAGCTGCTGCTGAAGAAAACATCCCATTGTACCGGGGAGATGGAGTATGGGACAGAGGAGAGAGAAACAGATTGATAACCGAGGGGCGATGTGACCCCGCATGGGCTCCTACAACAAAAGCCCCTTCATCTAAAATGAATAGGAACAATGGCTAATGGGGACAGGCCAGCAGTGGCCGAGGATCTGAGAGCTGGAGGAGAGGGAGGAGGCAAGGCGGGTCCTGTTCTACCCAAATCCTCTATTGATCTCAGTAATCTCCTGGGCTTTCCCCCCTTGAAATCACACAGAAAGTTCAAGGACTTTTTGCCTTTAGATTGTAGGGACATGCATTGTCCTGGAGAGCTGGTGAGGTGTGCTGGGGGGGTGTGTCAGCTGCTGGGAAGGGCCCTGGAGCAGGGTTGGAGTGCCAGGCATGAGCTGCTGTTGTGTCCTGGGCAGCCCTGGAATGTCCCCAGCCCCAGGTTGGCTGTGGTGGCAGGAGCAATGTGGCTGCTGGCCTTGTCCTGGTGCTCGCTGGCTCCTGGGTGGGTTCCAGCTCTACTCAACTTTTTGGGGAAGAGTATGTGTGGATGCACAGAGCCTGACACAGACAGGTCCCAGCTGAGTGCTCCTAAATTATTATTATAAGACGAATTGTGGTATTTCTCTTACGGGGTAAGCAGGACCTCCTTAGGCACAGCATGTCCTGAGGGTGGGCAGGGCAGTGGTGGCCCATGAGGGCACTGGGAATGGGAGTTGCATCCCCACAGAGCAGCAGGGATGGGTGCTGGAGACGTGTTGGAGAGCTGGGCAGTGTCTCCAGTGCTGGGGGTTTTGTTGAAAAGGTATCTTGAAATATTAAGTGAGAAACTAAAAATGTAGAGACGGGATTTTTCTTTTATTTTTAATAATTTTGGCGGTTTTTTTTTTTGTTTGTTTTTTTTTAAGAACAAGAGTATCCACAGGAAATATCATATAGACAAAGGGAAAGAAAAAACAAGAAAGTAAGTTTTGAGGGAGTATTTTCATCCCATACTCTGACAAAATTACCTGGCCCGTTGCAGAAGTTGCAATGCCTGTGCCCAAAAAGCAAGCAGACCTGGGAGCAGAAAGCAGATGAAATCTGAGTCCCGCCTTGGCTGAGGCAGGAGGTCACATATCTCTGTACCTGATGCCTGGCCATGGCACTCTGTCCACCTTGTACCTGATACCTCCTGCCCAGCAGGGATGGAGAACAGGCCAGCTTGATTAGAGAGCTGGCACAAGCCACGAAGACATCTGGGAGGCCTCGGATCAGGAGCATGAATTAATAAGAACCAGTAAGAGGAGGAGACTGGATGGGATTCAGAGCCCTGGCAGGAGCTTGGCACTGCCAGCCACGGTGCCTGGCTGCTGCAGGCAGAGCCCTGATTGCTGGACCTGCCCTTCCCAAGGCAGCCACCCTGCTCAGAGTGATGCCTCTGCCATACAGGAGGGCAGAGCATGGGGTCAGCTCGCTGGTGGCTCAGCCTCCCATGAAAGCAGCTGCTGCAGTTTCCCAAAGACTGGAGTGGGCTACAGACCCCCAGGACCAGCAGGATTGTGCCTCTCCCGTCTTTACTGAAGCCACGGCTCCCAGTTGTGGTTTTGGTAGCCCACCACTGCTTCAGGGTGGTGGGACAGGCTGGGACACAGCAGAGTCAGGGGCAAGTTGGCAGCCTCAGTGCTTGGCTGTGATGCTCAGTTGGGTGCCTGCTCACCCCAGCAGCCCACCAGGTGACCAGGGACCTTACCAGTGCAGCCAGCCCACCTCTGGTGCCCAGACAGAGGAGAAGCATCTCATGGACCTCAGTCAGTGGCACTTACTGCAACCAGTGACCTCAGGGGACTGTCACTGCATTTGTTTGATGCCTCAGCCAGCTGAAACACACATAGGACACTTGGGTCAACATATCCCACAGACAAGCAATCACCCATTCTGTCTGCATAAGGGAGGCTCTTTGCACCATAATCATCCCTCCTGTGCACCCCAAGAGCAGACAAGGATCCCTTTACCCGAGGTAAGCCAGTTCCGTGGGGCTATGGTGGGAGTTGCTGCAAAGGGCTGAGATCCTGAAGAGCAAGTGCATGGATAGGTCTGAGAGCTACACTGAGGGTCTGGGTGGTACCCTGAGGGATCTGGGGGAGCAATGAGGGGTCTAGGTGCTGCACTGAGAGGCTGAAAACTACATTGAGAGGTCTAGGAGCTACACTGAAAGATCTAGGTTCTCATCGAGGGATCTGGCTGCTCATTGAGAGGTCTAGGAGCTACACTGAAAGATCTAGGTTCTCATCGGGGGGTCTGGGTGCTCATTGAGAGGTCTAGGAACTACCTAGAGTGGTCTGGGTGCTGAGCACAGCTCTCAGCTTTTATCAGATGGGGATAAAATGTTATTCTGTGTTGGCTGGAAGGACATCCACCCCTCCCCAGGCAGCAAGGGGCTGTGGCAAGCAATGGATTGCCTTCTGGAGAGTCAGGACAGGCAGCAGGGATGGGGTTGCTCTGTGCTCAGCACAAACCCACACACAGGGGAGCCACACATCTGAAACAACCTGTTCCACCCGAGTGCTTGTGCTTCAGCAGCTCTCATCCATGGAAAAATCCCATCCTGAGATGGCCTGGGATGCCCCTTCTCCATGTCCATGCCTGCAGGGCTGGGTGTGCTCTCTGGACACCCCAAGCAGTGGGATGTTGCTGGGCTGGCAGCCCAGGATGATGAACACCCCCCCAGCATTCCCAACGGCCCCAAGCCACTGCAGGCAAATATTTACAAGAGCTCTCCAAGGGAAACCCATAAACTGCTCCCTGGTATAGCTTCCTGAGGATCACTCCAGACAGCTATATTAGCTGGAACATGAAGTAGTTACACTCCTGCTGCTCTTCCAGTGCTTTTGAAACAGATACTTGTCTCTTTTATTACCTTTGTTTGTGTCTCGTTTTATTTGTGCTCTGCGTGCTTCCTTGTGCTGGGTTTGATACGGTTGTGAGTGGCTATGGGTTGGAACAACAATAAATACCTCCCAGGCCTTTTGTGCTTTTTAATATCATTCTCCATTAAAGAAGAAAAAAAAAAAAAAAAAAAAGAAAAAAGAAAAAAAAAAATCTAAGCCAGGCAATGAAAACAATACAGGGAAAATTAAATCCTAAATCTGCATTTATGGTTCTACATTAAGCACACAGGGAAGGCTGGCTACTAACTGTTGATAAAACTTTTTGTTTCTGTTAAAAAAACTGAGGGAAATTGGTGTGTTTTGTGGAATAGGGTTGGCTTTGATGAATACACATACTTGGTAAGGTTTTCCCAGTCCAGGATGGATGTGTCAGCTGGAGAAAGTGACCCCAGTGACTGAACTGGGGACAAGGTGCACCCTGTCTGTGGGGGGGAGCTGCCCACACTCACCTCCAGGTTCACTTTGTTCCTCCATAAAATGCCTTGTCTCTCTGTGAAGGCTCAGCCAAGCAGCTCTGAAATTAAGGGGTCTTTTAATTGACTTTATTGGATATCAGGCAATGCTTGGAGAGCACTGAGGGCTGAATCACTCTCCCAAATAGTTGGAAAGGAGAGCCAGAGGCTCGCCAATGAAGGGCTGGGTGTAAAGCCTGTGAGCTCCTCCCTTCACAGCAGGTTTTAGGGAATAATTTGCTCTCTGTACAGAAATGGTACATGTGTGGGTTGAACGTGGAGGCAATTGATTTGATCCTCATGCCTTACTCTTTCCATGTGATCCCTTTGGAATATCCCCTTTTTCTGTGGATGGCTGAAACCACAGCTGGAAATAACTGATCCAGTGACAGAACTGGTGCCCAGAGCCCTGGGGTACTCCTGGGGTGTTTAAAACACCCAGAAAACACTGAGCCCTGTGGTGTAACCACAGGCAGAGAGGGGCAGGGATGCACTCCCAGCATATCAAATGCCCCATCCTTGAGAAACCCTGCCCTGCTGCTCCTGCAGCTCTATCCCAGCTGAGAGGAGCTGATGACAGCTCCTCTCCTCGGCTTTGCTGGGCTGAAGAGAGCACTTTAAAAGGAAGCAGAGCAGTAACATAGCATTAGTTCCTGCTGGAAGGGGGAATGAGATGCACATTCCTGCCTTGTATGGGAAATTTGGCCTCCTTGCATCACCCTGGGAGTTTGGGCTGAATACTGTGTTCTTAGCACCCCATCCTCAGACAGCCCATGCTGTGCCAGGCTGTGCTCAAAGCCACTGCCAGCCGTGGGATGGTTGGGCTTCAGCAGTGGGTGAAGTCACGCCTGGAGAACTTGCTGGGTCTTTGAGGTGGGGCTGGGGATGGCTGAGCAGTGGCAACACCCACAGTAAACCCACCCAAAAAAACCCTGGGGAGGGAAAAACTGCCCTGCTCTGTGTTTGCCAGTGTGTGCAGGGCTGTTTGCAGGGATTCACACCTGCACACCAGCTTGGGGATAAGCCCATCACCCTGCTGGGATGAGGTCTGGGTATGACCAGAGCAAGATGAGATTTGTGATCCTGAGAACGAGCCCTGGTGAGCACTGGAGGGGCTTGGAGGCAATCCCAGGAGTGAGCTTTTGTCACTCTGGAGCATGGCATCCCAGTGTCATTTTAGGCTTAATTTGCATGTACAGCTCAGCACCGAGGGTGTAATTACTGAGCTGCACAGGCAGTCGTCAGCTCAGCTGTTTCCAAACATGATCTTTAGGGCCTCATGGAACACAAGCAGACACTTCCCCTCAACACAGCTGCCTGTGAGTCTTGGTTAAGGGTTGGAGGGAGTTTGGATGGGTCCACCCAACCAGCCTCAGCTGGTCACCTCTTCTAGACAGGGAAGAGGCCTGAGCCAAGGACAGGTTAGTCCAGACATGTTGTTACCCATGGTGTCTCTTCAGGGCCTCCACATCTGCCATTCTCTGATCCTCCCCAGTCATCAGGCTCCCTCTTTCTCTACTCCTTTCCTGGCCTCACATTCACCCAGGAGCCCTTCTCTCCCTGCTGGGATGTGTCAGAAGCAACTGCAGCACTATGCTGGGCTCAGGTGCTGCTGAAGGCAGGTAAAGCTCAGCCTTGAAGCTTCCTTTCATTGTGTGAGCTTGTGTCATGGCTCAGGGGTATCCACACAGGTACAGAAGGGAAAAGTGAAGCTCAGGATCCAGTATGTGTGCCTGCAAAGGGATGCTCCTGTCTGTGTGTAAACATTGGTATTGCCTGCCCAGGACTGCAGAGGGAGGTGTGTGAAGGGTTGTGGGGGGCACCTGCATGTGAGCTCTGTGTGAGCTCTGTGCATCTGCATGTCACGTGCACTTTCACTGAGTGTGTCTTCAGGGGTTTCTCTGCACAGATGTTCACAGAAAAAGGGCCTCATACCCATTTAGGACACATCTAATGTGTGGATGGATGTTCCATGCCAACAGCCATCAGTGTACCGCAGTTCCAGAGCCATGATGAGCAACGACAGACTTAACAGAGCATCATCACACATCTGTGACACTGTGGGACTTCTTCTCCCACCAGCCTGGTTCCCCCATCCCCTGTGCTGAACAAGGGAGTGGGGAAGGAGGTGTTGGGCACCCAGGGCTCCTTCAAGGTCAGATGGAGCACAGGCTGTGCTTTTGACTTGCCTGGTTCTTTGCACCGATGGATTTTTTTTCTTTCCATCAGTTAGTATCAACAAAACCTGCCGGGGCACCTCATCACCGGAGCTCCCCGAGAGCAGACACGACATACTTGGAGCATGCAGTCAGCTTTTCCAGCCAGTCCACACGGCTGGCGTAAACTGTCTAAGTACTGTCAGAAACCACTTTATAAACTGAGGACGGGAAGGGGGTGATTGATGTCTCCACACTGGACATGACACAGCTTCTACACTTCCCTGTATTTATAATATTTGTGTATTGCCCCTACCTCAAAGCTTGACAGGACAAGTCCCATTCACTTAGAGATACGAATTTGGCACAGCCTGACATAAACTCCATCACTTCGGGCCACCAAGGGAGAACCATTGTTATAAACTTTCTCCCCCTGCACCCTGCTTGGCCCCTCTTTTCCCCCCATTCCAGTCGCATTATTTCTTTACAAGCCAACAAGAACAGAACCAAATGTTTCACATCTGTTCTCGCCGTCCGGGCCATTTGCATGAGAATCGCGGTCAGTGTTTCAATGAGCACAGCTCGCTGGCCAGCAATGGGGACAGGGCCGGCCACCACCAGCCCCTCGTGCTTCTGCCAGATGTCCGGGCTCTGCACAAAAGACACAAACCCACAGCATTAACAAATCACCTTCTTTCAGGATCTCATCACTCCAGAGATATGTCGGGTGATTTTCCTTTCTGGTTGGAGTTGTGGAGTTGATCCTTACCCTTGGGTAAACCCTAGAGGTATGTTGGGTCGTTTTCCTTTCTGCTTGGAGTTGTGGAGCTGATCCTCACTCTTGGTCAACCCTTTGGAACCTCCTGTTTAAAGGGTTTGGTGGTGGCATTCTGGTTTTCCAACATCACCATCACCAAGGGAAGGTGGTGCACCAGTGAGGCTTAAGGCAAGGGTGTGTCGTGTTTAGTCAATCAGTAATGGCAATTTTAATGATAGATCTTCTCCACTGCAGGGGCACCCCTGGGATAGATCCTTGAAAAGTATGCCCATGCTTCACATGGAGTTCCCATTTGAAAAACAAAGAAACAAACAAACAAACAAACAAACAAACAAACAAGCAAACAAAAAACAAGCACAAAATCTCCATTAATCTGCTCTTTGCTTGCTTGCCAAAAGCATCTTTCTCCCCACCTGCTCTTCCCCTGCCTCCTCTGCCCTGCCCCTTCCCAGGCCTGTTGGGCTTCTGCCCCTGCCCTGGGCTGGAGGTGAGACTTGGAGATGTGATTTTTGGAAGCTGCTTCTGCTGCCAGCCCGGCTGGGCATTATGAGCTGCTGTTTGACTGACACAGGAACGGCTGAAAGACTTAAGCTGTCAACATAAGCTGACAAAGACACCTTGGAAATTCTAGCAGGGAACTGTTGCACTGAAACCCTCCTGTGCCATCTACCTTCCCATTTAGTGGATGCTATTAACTCTCCAAGCCACAGAGTTCTCCTAGGAAAATTAAATTGTAAAGAGAAGTTTTAAAGGCATTGTGGTCCACAGAACCTCTTGGGTTATAGAGGCTGTGGTTGGGACCTCCAAGCATCTCTGTACAGCCCTGGCATGGTGGATGTTGGATAGCTTGGTGCTTCTGCTAGGGCACTTGTGCACCTGAAAGGCTTCAAGGTTGGAATCACACCCCAAAATGAAGGCTATTCCAGGTGGTAGTTACCGGGCACAGCCTGTTGGGTCTGTGTATGGGGCTGTCCTGCCTCAGGACGGTAAGCTGATATCCATGTGCTGGCATCCGAGCCCCGCCTGTGCAGCTCACAGTCCTTCCCATGAGCTGGGAATCGCCCCGTGGGGATATTTGGGAAAGGCAGGGTGGCCTCAAGGGAACAGGCATCTGCCAGGGTCATGATCCCCAGCTGCAACATCCTCCTTTTGGGCCTGTCCAAGCATTTAACTGTTTTTTTGAGAATTCCCAACCACAAAGGCAAGACAGATTGTGTATCGATCCAGCTCCCTTCAGTCAATAGCTGTAAACCACCCACAGCCATGGCAAGTGCCTCACAAGCAGAAGGGGCTGCTCAGTGTCACTGAGAGGGGCTGGGTTGGGGTGCATCTGAGGGACAGCAAAGCCCCACGAGACTGTGTGCCACAGGGTACATGGTAACTCACCCCAGCAGGGTGGGCTGGATGCAGGTAGCCCAACTGAGCCCACTCTGTGCCCATCTCGACCTCATTTATCCACTCTGCACGCTGGGGTTGGAACAAACAACAGCTGCAGGACTGGCCCTGTGGTGCTCCCCCGTGTCCATACCCTGCCCTCAGCTGCAGCCATGGGTGATGCCCAGGGGCAAGGCAGTGAACAGAGCAGAACCCCAGTCCCTGCCAGTTCAGGGGTGCTGGCAGCCTTCAGCACCCCCAGAGCATCTCCACCAGTGTGGCCATGGTCTGGGCAGAAGAGATGGAGCACAGACCAGGCTTTTCTGCCAACATCCCAGCACTGCTGGGGCTCCACAGACCCACCAAAGACAGGGATGCGCTGCAGAACGTGGTGGGTGGTTCAGATTTCCTGCTTGGAAATAAGGCACCAGTGGGTCAGAGCACATCTGTGGGAATTCAGAGCACATCCTCCCTCACTTTCATGTCCCATGTCTGAAGGACAGCATCGGGAAAGCCAAGGAATCTGCCTGTGTGTTTAGCTGTAAGATGTGGGACAAGAATGCAGTTGGCATTGACTCCACAAGCTTTATAGCAGTGAATGAAAAACATTTTGGAAGAGAGCATGTGCTGCTGGCTGTGAGAGAAGGGACAGTGCAGGAAGGCAGGTCACCTCCTCATCACAGCTGGGGCTCATCGAGCTCAGAAGCTGCTGGCTGTGGTCCACCCCTGCAGGGCTCAGGATAGCAGGTCCAGGGACTCAGACACCCACTACAGAGGCAGTGGCATCACTCCCAAGGTCTTCCCATCCATCCCAGGGATCGAGGTCTCACTGCCATCAGCACTCCCATGCTCAGAGCCACTCTGCCCTGCAGGCTGGGTCTCCCCGGGGTTTGCAGCAGGGACAGGGACAAGGCTTTTTGTTCCATCTCAGATACAAAGAAGGGTGAAAACAGAGCACACTGAGGCAGCAGAGGTGTTTTGGGGAGCTGCTGGTGTGAGGCATGTGTAGCACCTGTGGCCAGTGGCAGCACCTTCCCAGCACATCCCTCAGCTGTGCCTTTCACTCCCTGGCTGGGCCACTGCTGCGACACATGCTGACCTTTAGGGACCAAGTATTTTTTCAGGCTGCTGCCTGATGGACCAAAGGTCTGGAATGTGCCAGGGGAATCCCTTTGAAGATGACATTTCTCACTGAGCTGTGTTTTCTGCCTTTTGCTGGAGAGATGTGTTCAGAAAGGCTCATCTCTGTTGCCAGTGCTTTGGACAGTCACAGAATCGTAGAATATACTGAGTTGGAAGGGGTCCATCAGGATCATTGAGTCCAACTCCTGGTCCTGCACAGGACACCCCAACAATCCCACCAGGAGCCTGAGAGCATTGTGTAAACACTCCTGGAGCTCTGTCAGGCTTGGTGTTGTGCCCACAGCCCTGGAGAGCCTGATCAGTGCCCAGCCACCTTCTGGGCCCTGAGACCTCTAGAAGACCATGAGGAAGAAGAGCAACATGGGCATTTCCACTAGTGCCTTAGAGCTCGGGCAAGTGCTTTAGATGTTGGGGCTCTGTGGTCCCACCTGACAATTCAGAAGTTATTTCCATATAATCACAGAATAGTTTGAGTTGAAAGGGAACTTCTAAAAATCATCTAGTTCAATCTCTTTGCCATGGGCAGGGACACCTTCCAGTAGCCCAGGTTGCTCCAAACCCTCTCCAACCTGACCTTGAATATTTCCCTGAATGTGGCAGCCACAGCTTCTCTGGGCAATCTCTGCCAGTGTTTTATCACCCTGGGTCTCTCAAGATGCAGCCTGGGCAGCTGCCATGGGTCCTTAGCTCCCTCTGCACAACAGCTGGAAACACCCTGTGCATCTCCCTTGCAAAGCAAACAACTCCATCCCCCACCTGCTCCAATCCCTTCTCTTTCAGATGGTCTGCATTTCAGAAATCCTCCTTGCACATTTCAGGAGCAGCTACAAGAGTCACCTACTCCATATTCATGCTGATGGTGATGCCTTGGACAGCCCCCTGGTACCTTAATTCCCCTTTCTTGAGCATCCAATGAGAGTAGGTCCATCAGACTGGGAGGCTGCTGAATATCGCAGTAAGGTCTGAATTTATGTTAAACAAATAAATAAGGTGGGTTCATTGTAAGAGGTGCTGGCTGGAAGCAGGAGAGAGGACATGCAATATGTACTTGTGAGCACAAGAGGGAGAGCAAGGGAGGAAGAGAGATGAAGGACAGGAGTGAAGGAAATGGACTTGATACCTGTTTGTAAACTAGGTCAAGATTAATAATGATCTGGGTAGTCTTGGCTCCAGGCCGAATTTTACAGGTTTTGTAAAGGCATATAAAGAAAAGACAATTCCTGCCTGGAAGAACAAGTGCTGATTTACAGAGTCTTCACTTTACACATGCCAGGGGCCCAATTTCCATCCATATAAACCCAACCACACGAGTGAGAATTTGCTGTCTCTGGGCTCGGCAGGTTAAGCCAATGCTCTGGTTTAATCCTGCTTATGTCAGTCAAAGCAAGCCTTACCCAAGGAATGAAAAACAACAGACCAAACCCTGCTTGTGAGGTGTCTATTTTTATTTCACTGCTTTATACTTTATCTGCTTTGCTCTGCCATTCCCTCTCCTCGCTGTATCCAAGCAGACATGGAAATGATTGCACCAATGCTTTAACTGATTTAAGAAAAACCATACAAAAAAAAAAAAAAAAAAAAAAAAAAAAAAAAAAAAAAAAAAAAAAAAAAAAAAAAAAAAAGAAGAAGACAAATTCAAAATTTAATGCTGGGGTTGGCATTTTGCAAGACCAGCTCAGCATTTGCTCTCTGGACAAAAGGTTGAGTAACTGAGCTAAATATCTTACAGGAGTCCTCTGGTAAAAAGAGAGTGATGGTGCAAACAGGACCAGTGCCTGGTGTGGGGCAGGGCCAGGCAGAGCTGCCCCGGCACAAACCCAGTCCCAAGGCAGCATTCCCGAGGCAGTGGAGTCCTGGAGAGCCTGATGAGAGGTTTTGAGAGCTATTTAGCAACACTGAATTGGGACTTGAAGCAGAATTAATTGAGCTCAAATTGCATCCTCCCAGCAATCCACTAATCTGCTGCAGCAGGAGGATAATGACATCTCGAGAAACTGGCTTCAAAAATTGAAACTTGCCGAGTTATAATAAACGGGCTGCTTAAAGAGAGGATTAATACTTGCATATAAAATATTGCCATTTCAGGACTTATGCTCATATGGGAGTTTTTTGCTTCCAAAAGGAGGGGGATCTCAAGGGAATTTGTGAGCTACATAGACTTGTACACACACACACACACACACACACACACACACACACACACACACAATTATGCACCCAAAAGCACACCGAACCAAGCTGCTGTCATGTTCCCAAATTACTTTTCTTAAACTGTGTTTATTAGTCCTAGGCAATTCTTAGCATGCAGGAACTTTAATAAAAGCTCCTTTCAAGAAAAAAAACCACAAAATTCTCTGGAAACAGCAACAAATCAAGTGTTCACATCATCCCTGTTGACATGGGGACAGTGCTGCAGCCTCTGAGACATGTGTGTGGCAAATACACAGCAGCCCAGGAACAGAACCATCTCTGAGTCCTTCACACTCTCCATTTCATATCTCCCATTTGCTGAGATCTCTGTCACTGGGAGAGAACTGAGAAAAGGGGATTTTTGCAGGAACCCTTCGGGGAAACACCCCGCTTACGATGTCCACATGTGGCATGGTAGGCTTCCAGGATTACAGCTCAGTCTGACAGTAAATGGCTTGGATTCCTGGAAAATATCCATCCACCCTCCTCATTCCATGGCCCTTGTTTGGGTTCAGCTGGCTGAAAACACCAAATGCCTTAATGGCAAGTGGCTCCCTTTTCCTGCACCTTGGAGCAGTGCTCCTTTCCACAGCCTCCCTGCATCCCCTCACAGCTCCCTCTTTCCTTAGGCTCCTGTGCTAATCTAATAAGACAGAGCAGAAGCTCCCCACCAAGTCTTATCCATCACCCTCAATTTCCATTTTATTACCATGGGTATCCACAGCAAAGCAAATAAACTGCAGTGGGTTGTTCTCTCTGTTGCTGTCAGTAATATTGTCACTGCCACAGACCCAATTAGAAGCATTTGTCTGCCTTCGGTAATAAGTTCTGAGCCGGTGCTGAGCTCTCTGCCTTTCACCGGGTGGTTCACAGGCTGCTATGAAATATTTATGAATGATCTTGGGTGACATCTGTTTGCTGTTTTGCTGGAGATGTTCCTGGTGGGTGGCTGACCTGGGGAGCACATGCTGGTCCTGGCAGTGTGGGCATCAGGTGAGCCCTCGCTGGTGGATCAGCAGGAAAATAAACCAAACCAGGGCTCAGCTGCTCCATCCTGGAGCAGGTCCTGGCTGCTGCCTTGCAGCACGGGCTAGGGATGGACCAACCACGTGAGAAGCATCACCTGGGATGATGTGTCTGAGGCCCAGCAGGCAGCACTGGGTGTACCAGTGTTCCAGCCCATCCTGGAGCTTGTTTCCTTCACAGCAATGTGCTTTTGTGCTCTCATCAGATGGTCTTAGGACAAGGGGAAACTTTATCCCAGAAGCAAATACTTGAAGGATGAGTTACTTGAGGTTTGGGCAAACTGGTGAAATATCATAGCCAAGCACCAAAGTGTTTGTGCCAGGAATGAGAATTATGGTGCTGACACAATTTTGTGCCCCATCTTCCTGTGTCAGTGGCCTGGGCAAGGGTAGGGAATGCTTGGACCCTGAGCCTGCAGGAACTGGAGCCATTTCAGGGGCTGATACAGGACAGGCTGAGCAAGGAACAGCTGTGCAGGAGATGTTGCACCTCAACAGAGCTCAGCCAAATCACCCTGATAGCCACAGCCTGAAAGTCTCCATAGCAAATCACAAAATGTCCCAAAAATGTCATTGTGATTGTCTGAACACTATCACTTAGAGAGGATTGAGCTCACCTTTTTAAAGCAATTAACTGAGACTCCTAAGTACGTATTTATTGACCTGGCCTTCCTTTAGTGCCTGCAGTGAGCGATTTGCACCTGAATCTGTGCCTGAGTTGGGATGTACACACTGGAAAGGCCTGTTGCTCTTTGGGATCTGTGCTCCCCACAACTTGCCCAGAGTTCCACAAACCCCAGCAATGCTGAGTAGGATCCACAGCGTGCCATATAGTTTATCAGTGTTCTTAAAGAGCTGATGGCTGTTCAAAAGCTTCCTCACTGTGCTTTGGTGGCCTGTCCATCAGGAGATGCCTGGATGGCAGGATCCCACCATGGTCCTGCCTTGACCCTCATCTGGGTTGTGGGGAGGAGAGAAGAGCAGTGGGGGAGGATGGATGCTCTGGCTGGAGGGGCAGGATGGGTACAGGCTGTGCCCCAAGGGCTCATAGGACTAAAGGGCTGCCCAGCAAGGAAGCTGGCTGGGTAC
Source organism: Scytalopus superciliaris (assembly GCA_013400415.1). Taxonomy (NCBI): domain Eukaryota; kingdom Metazoa; phylum Chordata; class Aves; order Passeriformes; family Rhinocryptidae; genus Scytalopus; species Scytalopus superciliaris. The sequence goes on from VXBX01008033.1 coordinate 714,914, forward strand.
ATGGATGGGTAACAGCCCAGAAAATCCCCCAAATTACACCCTTCCCACTGCAAGGAGAAAAGAGAGGCTGGGCTGGAGCTGTAATTTGCACAGGAATAGCAGAATAGTTATATTTATGTAATATCTTAAGTCTGAGTGCAGCTCGTTCCCCACAGCTTATGGTACCACCAGCACTTTCTGCTGACACCCCATCCACACCCCTCGAGCCTCCAGCCCACCCTCAAACCTTCCCCGAGGTCACCCTGGAGCTGTCAGCAGCAATGCTCATTAGGAGGGGAGTTAATGACAGAGATGACATGCTGGTGACACTCTGAGGGAGGTGTCAGCTTGTCATGGGATAACCCTGTCACCACCATGCTTTGGAGTGATGCTTTCCTGCAGGACAGGCCCTGTGACACTGAGAGTGTGTGAGGAAGGGCGGTGCTGGGGTATCAATAGGGGACATGCCAAGGGCCCTGGGGTGAGTTGGTCTCAGAGGCAGGACTGAGATCAGCTCTGGGGACCTTGGATGGGGCAGCCCTGCACACCACGGGGCACACAGAGCTATGCAGGGCAATTTTCTCTGGCAATATAAAGCCCAGGGTCTTCTTTCTGTTAATCTCAACATTCATTTGCATCTCAAGGGTAGAAGGAGCTAATGGACAATGCTGGAAGTGGGATCAAGTGAAATGACCTACCAAGAGGTGCCCATCTGGCTATTCCTAGGACTGAATCTCCCCTGGGAACCAGAAAACCTCTTGGTTAAAGACCTCCCTGAAGCACTTCTCACTTTTCCACCCAGGATTATGCTGTTAAAGATGCTTCTCCCTTCGTTCCTGAGCTCTATTTATCCACATATGAATTCTGGGCTTTGATGGTCCCAGGGACTTGTGTAGATCCTGTTTGTCTGTGTGTGGGGGCTTTATCTGGAAAGTTTTTGGTGATGCTTCTTTGTATTTTGAGCACCCACCACTGCCAGCTCTTTGAGCATCATTCAAAAAGCCAGCAACAGTGAAATAAAAAGAGCAAAGAGGAGAACCTTCCCAGCTGTGCCACTCCAGAGGTTTCCCAGGCTTGGCAGGAAGGACCCATGACCTCCTCCTACCCCCCAGCCATTCCATGGAGATGTTTTAATTGAACCCAACACAGACACCACTTCGTGTCTACTCTCCATCCAGGCAGTTCCTTGAGGTGACTTTGCTCATGGTGGAGGGTGCTGCTGTTAACACTCCATTCCACCTGAAGTATATGAGGATGAAAGATAAGTGGAAATAATTTTCCACTGAAGGACATCAGTAAAATGTATGAAAACTGCCTGTCTCTGGACCATCTGGCTGCCAATAATACAATATTAATAACCACAGTCAATTAAGCCGAGCCTCCCTCGGGGAGCTGGGTTTCAGTTGGGCAATGTCACAAGAATCGATGTAATCCAAGTTCTGATGCCATCGATAGCAGCTGCCCCAGGAACCAGGGAGCCCAGGGGAGTGTCCAGGCACATTCCCAGCTCTCCTGGGAGAGGTGCTGCCGCCAGCAGATGCTTTACAGGGATCCCCGAGGGAAGTGTTCAAGGTGAGCTGCAGGTGCTTTGGGAGCACCAAAAAGCCTCATGTCTTAAGAGAACCCAGAGTGAGAAAAACCACTGAGAGGTAATGGTGGGCACTGTGAGGTGCTGGAAGGGGCCTTGGATAAATCCACAGGCAGATGGGAAGGGTTCTGCACTCACTGGGATTACATAAGCTGAAGGGAGTTATGGAGATCCCTCATTGTGAGTGTGACAAGCCCAGTGGTGGAGTCACAGCTGCTTCAGAGGGGACACAACTTTTCCTCCTACCATCATTATAAAAAGCCTTTCTTTCCTCTGAGCCAGAGATTTTTCTTGTTTTCTTTATGATTTTTAATAGGTTGAGGCTTGACAGGGCTTTGCAGACAGGCAAGAAGCAGCTCAAGGAAGAGCTCCCTTCATGGCAAGGATATTGATCACCTTTGGTCTCCACCCAGCAGTGTCTCTGATGCAGCTGAGCCTCAGAGCACAGCCTGGCCCTTTGTAGGGCTCCTGCTTTCCATCCAAAGCTCTTCATGACTCCAGCAGCCTCTCCTGCTCTGGAAAAGTTCCACCAAAAAAAACCTATCCCAAAGGGAAATCCCAAGGTGAGAGGCAGACCATGGTAAGGACAGATGAACACTGAAATACTTTACTCACCAGGTCACCCACAACACCCACAAATGTGTGAGCAGGATAATTCCCAGGTTCCTCGGTAAAACAACATCAATCCAACAACTGCCCAGGGAAGTGGTTCTTTGCCTTGGGCAGAGTCACAGTCTGAGGTGTCACTTTGGGAAGCACCTCTGCCAGGCAGGGTGGTGTTTTCCAGCAGAACATTCCTCTAGGATTGTGCTCACAGACTCCAGGAGCAAGTTTGTAGTATAAAAAAATTCTCTTTACCACCTGCCAGGCAATCTCCTCCTAATTTGAGATACTTGCTTCAAATTTGACTTGCAAAGCAGAGAAATCTAGCATTTTAAGGGAGATATACCTGGGTATGGCTAGGATTATTCTTTTTCTCCCTTTTTTGACATCTCATGAAAAATTTGAATTTGGAACCATTTGGCTGGAAAATTCACACTGTGAGAAAATTTGGGGCTTTCAAATAATACCTTTCCCAGCAGCAAAAGATTTGTTGTGATTGACAAATGGTGCCACATGTTAGTTTTGCCCACACTTTTAATATTGAAATTTTTACCAGGTTTGACCCAGTTTCAAAATGACTGCAAAAAATATGAAGTCTGAGGGGCACGGGGGACCCTCAAAACTTGAAAGGGTGAGGAAAACTCTCACGGTAACAGAGCAGCAAACGTGCTGGTGTTTTAATGCACTTCAACGTGCAACTTTTCTCATTGCTTTGACCCAGGGAGTTGCTTTGGCACTAAGAAGTGCTGCTGAAGAGAGGCAGGAGCAGATAAAACCAGGATTTATTGGATGAGTAACAACTCTTCCCAATGCACTTCCCATGGGCAGCCAAGGTGGAAGAGCCAGTGGCCTTTAGGGAGGTCAGACAGCTCGTGTCCAGCCCCTGTGCGGGTCACCCTTTTCCCTTCTTGCCTAATGAGGCTCAATTACACACTTCCAAACAAAGGTGCCTTCGTGTGAGCATGTAGAGCATCCACAGCATGAGAGTTCTGGGCACAGCTGGAGCTGTGTAATAAAAAACATAGTAGTAATCAACAGGAGGAAACAAAGGAGCAAAAGCAGTTCAGGTGAGACTTCACATGCACCAGTTTCTCAGCAGCACCTTCCAAGGGAGCTGAACCTCCTACTGAAGTCAGGCCAAAGAGAGAGTAAAAAAAAAATTGCTTACATTGAAAATGTATTGTGTGGCTCATTTCACAATGGTTAAAGCAATTTAGAGCCATCAGCAGGATCAGAGCGAGGGATTTGCTCTGTTTGATCAGCCAAATCAGCCGTGACGTTGGATGTCTCTGCCTGCAGAAGTTCAAATGCTGGGGCTTCTTCTGCGAAGCCCCCTCTGCTGTGCTGAGAGCCTGGACACATCCCATGCTGGCACAAGCCTTTCTTTCCCCACCACCCCAGGCAATCTGTTGCCACGATGACGGGACTCTAAAGCATAAGATTGGATTAGGCTTTTCTTAGCCTGCCTCGCTCCCAATGTAGTGTTGCCAATTTGTACGATTTTATGCCGAGCCTTGTGATATTTGGGATTTTTCTCAGAGCGTCAGTTCCTGGAATAAAGAGATTACAGAAGAACCTCCTCGCTGCTTCGGCTATAAAAGTACATTCCTGTTCCATGTTGTTACCAGAAGGGTTGAAATGGGGAAGGAAGATCTTCTGAAGTCTCCTCTTCCACCACCCAACTTTGGGGATTCGTGTTAAAGCTCCTGTATGTTTTAAGTAGCGTTCCCTGATCCCTGGGCATCTGGGACAGTCCTGGTCGAATTTACCCTGGAATTGCAGACAAATTTTCTACCTATCCAGTGCACCCATTTCTGGAGTGGTAACAGAGGATCACCAAAATGCTCCTGTGGTCCTGACCAGGCTGAGCAAGCCCAGTGTCCTGTCCCTGGAACAGCAGCTCTTCCCCAGGTGATCTCTGACTCAGAGACAACCCCACAGACAATGGCAGTCATGGAATCCCAGTTCAGGATGAGATGTTATTTTTATACCAATTACAAGGTTATGGATAAGGCTAAAGGGTGTTTAATATGTTGTAATATTTAGGCACACTTGGCTCCGATGTTTATTGGGGCTGTTTGTAGCAACATGTAATATGTGCTCACTGTGCAAGTATGTGACAGGCACATAAACCAGCACAGATGTGCTGGGAAGCACCAGGGAAGCTGGGCTGGCCCATGGCATGAGCAGCAAGTGCTCCTGCCTGTCCTGAGGGCAGTGGGAGAAGGGAAGAGAGAAGAGGAAAAGAGATAAACTCGTACCTGCTGGGCTTGCTCCGCTCAGCTGCGTCTTACTTTAACACAGTATTTTCTTTTGAGGTCTCAAAATCCCATTGCACAATATTGTAAAAATGTCATAAAATATTTTATTGCACCGTACCACTGAAATGCTGCCAAGAGCCTTAACCCCTGCACTGCCTCACTCCCCTGGATGCCCAGAGTGCCCCCAGTCAGGAACTGGCTCCCTTTGTTTTGTGGTTGAGCTTTGGGGAGGATGGAGGGGGTTTGGGGGCTCGGAGGTGAGAGTTGCCAGGTCCCTGCTCCAGTGAGTCTCTCAGGCTGGTGTGGCCAATGTGGGGCCTCCTCATGCCTCTGTCTGGGGATTTCAGCTTGGTCAGAATTAGAGGTGAGGTCAGTCCCTCACCCCCAGTGAATCCCTGTGAATACCAGTGGAAATGCAGTCACTGCTCTGCAGGTTCCCTGCGTGTTTCCCGCTGTCTTGTGTCCTGCTGAAGCCATTGATCAGCAGTGAAAGGCCTTTTGGAAGCATCTGGAGCCAAATCCCAAGGTACAGGAGGTGAAGAACCAGCCCTTCCAGCAGGGGTAAGGCAGTCCCTGAGGAGGGTGATGGTGCTGCTGAATGAGTTGGGAAAGGAACTTCTCAACTCTGTGCTTGGGGATAAACAGATTTATTGACTTGCTGTGTAAAGCTCTTGGAAACTCACTGCTGAGGAGACTGTGGTATCAGTGTTTACCAGACTGATGGTGGATCTTTGGAGGTCACTGGTGGCATGGGAGTGACATGAGACCCTTCCCTTACACTGATCACCCAAATCACGGATGAAACTGGACAAGATCAACATAAGATTGTTCCTCAAAGCAGTCCCAGAAAGCAAAGCTGACCTCTCAGAGCATGGTTGTGGACCCCACCTCTGCTTGAGGTTAGGTTTCCTTCAGTCACTTGCCCTGTGATACCCAGCTATGTATCCAAACATATGACCATCTGGGCACTCCATCCCTATCTCGACAGGAACTGCCATTAACTGGGAAATATTCCACATCAGCTGGAAAATTCCAGTGAGCTGGGGAGGCCAGAGGCCTCTCCTCGTGCAGATGTTGGGGCTGTGCTTGCCAGCAACCAGATCCTGGCCTGAGTTTGTTATAAAGAAAGAGCAAAAATTAGCCAGCTGTTCTCAGTGGAGATTTTCATCCCTTTTTCTCCCCTTTTAATGAAAGAAATAATAACTCCATGAAAGGCTCAGGCAGAACTTATTCAGACCCAGGGGAAATTCACCCTGCTCAGAGGTATAGATACCAATTAATTCTCACTTAATGCCTATTTTGAGTGTTACTACATGGGTGTAAATCTTTCTGCTGGTGTTCATACTGAGGTGGATTTTCAACCTGCCCTGAAGGGCAAAAATTCAAACTCTCTCTTGTTTCATAGTTCTCAAGGACACAGTCCAGGCAATACTACCTTTTCTGACCTTCCTGGGCTGTAGGTAGGCTGTGGGGTTGAGTCATGGGCAAGAAGAGTCCTTAGGAGAGGCATTTTGTGCTGTAATGGATCTCAGGGTAGCTCTTGGTTTGCAAGCTGCATAGCCAGTGGTGCCTCCCACCCCCTCCCAGCTCCCGAGGCAGCCTGTGGTGCTTCTGTCCCACAGACACTCTGCCAGGGGTTTACTAAAGGACTATTAATGCAAATTTCCCTTGAGTTTGTGCTAAGTCTCCATCCCAGGGGCTGGTGAGCTGGCTGAGATGTGCTGGGGAGGAATGTGGGGATTTCATCATTTGCTTTTCTATCTAAACAAAATGCTTTCCCATAAACACGGAGAAGGAAACCCCACTTGGCTGAGCCCCTCGGAAGAAGTGTCTTCACTGGGAATGTTTATATTTTGCCTCTGAAACCTAAACTAAATCAGACTGAGGCTTTGAGCAGCAACTGCCCCAAGTTGTGAGCAGCACCAGGGCTCTGTGCTGTGCTGGGGCACTGTGTTGCAGGCAGCACATGGACATGATCCTACCTGGATGGGGCTCTGACCAACCTGGTCTAGTAGAAGGTGTCCCTGCCCATGGCAGGGGGTTTGGACTAGATGGCCTTTAAAATTCCCATTCAAACCATTCTATGTTGCTGTAATACCACGGGAAACAAGAAGGCAAAGCCACCCCACGTGCCTGAGGTGCTGTTTCCAGTCTCAGGAGTGTGTCACAGGTGTGTCTGTTCTCCCAAAGCAACCCAGGCTGTCCCTGGGCTGGGATGCACCGTGCCCTAACTAATGCCTGCTGCCGGGTTAATTGTTTGTAACCACTGTGGGAAGGTACTGCCAGGTATTACTGCAAGCTCTTTGGAGCTGAGGTTGCTTTTTTTTTTAGAGGTTTAGGATTTAGGAGGACAAGATCTACACGGGCAATATGGATGCAAATTTATATTCATTAGCAGTGTCTAAAAATCCTCTCTGCCTGAGCACTGTGGTCAGTGCTGTGGTGCAGAAATGAGGACCACTGGGCAGCAAGGGCCATCTCCCACCTTGAGCTTTGGTCCCTGTGTCATCCTGGGCAGCAATAACAACCCAAAACCAGGCAAAACCAGCAGCTACTCTGCACTGGGGCTGTGGTACAGGGTGTCCTGTCACATCCCACATGAGCACAAGCACGGTTTCCCAGAGCACATCTGCCCACAAAAGCAAACACCTCTGCAGTCACTGAATCAGCCACAAACACTGCAGAGGGAAAAACATGCAGGGACAGCAGCTCTGAAAGGAGAGCAAGAGGAGAATAAAGCAAATATAGGAGCGCAAAGCTCCTCCACATCAAACACTGATGGAGTGAGACATTGGAGTCAACATCAGTTCCCATCTCCCTTTTTTGTAAGGTGTATTTATGAAATCTGGGAATGAAAGTGGAGTCCAATATGGGATGCACAGCACAACTCACAGAGGTGAAAGCAGATGGTGGCAGTTAACACGGGCAAACAGGAACGAGCAGCACAGAAATATAAATAAACTCATGGCTTTTAGGAATTCATCAGAGATTCACGTGGGCACGAAAAGGATGGATCTTCAAGGGGGGCTAAAGCAAAAAGCAACGTAGCTTTTATGGCCTCTTGCTGTTAACTGCTATGAAATTGCAGTGGTTTACACCACACAGTTCGTTATGTTCTCTCTGGAGGTGCTGCCACGTGGAAGAAAAGCTGATGAACCGGCCCTTGTGAGCCTGGGAATTAAAACCTGCTCTCTGATTAAAACACCGCTGCACTCGCTCTGCCTCTGTCTCGGTCTCTGGTCACGCTGATGCTGCACCAAGACAAAACCTGTACTCGTCTTTTATGAAGAATTGCCTCCCCTCTTGGGCCTAGCACTGTGTTACTGGTGAGCAGTTCCCATCTTCCATCATGCAAAGTGAAATGATTAAAAGAGAATTACTGGAATTCCCTACACCTCCATCACATATCAGACTTGGTCATTTGGAAAATTAGTAATGAACATCATTTGTTAATGTCACTGTTAAGTGATGAAGTTTCTTATGTTTAACACGCCAGGCCTATTTTCTCTTCATTTCCACGTTTGTTTTTGAACCTGCTAATTTAATTAAATCTCTACTGTTGAGGAGCCATTAAAGGTGACCAACCGTGCAAGATACCTGCTGTGGTGCACCAGATAATTAAAGTGAATGGGAGGCTGCTTGGGGCAGAGAAGCAGGTCCCTGTGTTGTACCAGCACAACACCTGGTTTATGGGGTCATTCCCTGCAGAAGGAGTTGTAGGATATTTTACCACATTGCACAGGATATTCCGATCCCCTTCTGGTCCTAGGGCAATGCTCTGAAAATGCTCCCTGGGTGGTTTTGGCCTTAAATACATCCCCATGCATAATTTTGTTTAATATGTAAGATCATTAAGTGTCTTGCTATGTGCAAAGGTTTTTCTATTTTCCCATTCAAAAAAAAACAAACCATCTGGAATGAACCAGAAGTGTAAGTGTATGTCCTTTGTTTTGACAATCAATGCAAAGGCAGGGAAAAGAGCTGGAAGGGAAAGAGGGACATGAAACATAATTCCAGAGTTCCCTTTTCCTCTTCCCCTGACCAAGCACCTCAAATACCTGCAGGTTCAAGACACTGTTAGCAGAAATCAGAAAGTTTTGAGGTTCCAAAATCAGCCTCAACAGCCTCACATATTCTGTAAAGAGCAAAGTGTTCACCTTGTAGTCAGCATCCATATCTCCTTGCAGTCCACACCCATGAGCTTCAGGTTTGCCTTTCAGAAGGAATTTAATCCTTGACATGGCACAGCATCTCAGGTCAGAACTCGGGGGAATTTGCCATCAAAGCCCCCTGAGAGCTGACAGCCATCAGCCTGCCCCTTGGTGCTGTGCTCCCCCCTCAGCAAGGTCTGTGCCCCTTGGGACATGGCTGGGGGTTGCTGCTGCTCAGGGGGCGATGCTCTGAGAGCAATTTGGTCCCCACGTTTCAGCAGAGCACAGGCTGCCCACCCAACAGCAGAGAGGGGATGTTTCTGCACTGCCTTCCCATCAAGAACAGCCACGGGCAGTTTCAATACAGGGTCCACCTGATGCTGGGAGGAGTAAGATGGCTGGGGGCACCTCGCCTGGCAGTGTCCCAGGAGGAGAGCAGGAACACTCATCCCAGCTGTGTGCAGCCTTCCCAAGGTGAGTGTTATCCCAGGAGGACACTCACAACTGCCTGCCTTTTTTCCCCCCTTGGCAGAACTGCTTCTCTGGGCAATAAGACCTGATCCAAGCAAATGGTTTGTAGGGAATGAGATGGGGATGCTGTTCTGAGACATCATTAAGCAGGGAAAGACTGAAATTATCACATGCTGTCTGATAAAAATGCAGTTCTCCAGAGCCCAACATGGGCTGGATGGCACTTTCTGTCCTCATAGCCTTTGGTAGCTGCTTCATTACTTCCCAGAAGGAGCCAGTAAGAGCTGAACTGTGGCTCCTGCTGAGCAGAAAGTCAGACTGTCTCCTGCATCCCTTCATGGTGGGTTACTGAAGTCAACACAATATAACCAGATGTAAAAGACTCTGATCTTCCCATGAGGGGCCATGCTCCTGTTTGAAAGTAGTGCTGCCATGCCTGTTTGCAGGTGAAGCTGGAATGTCCAAGGTTTCCCATGGCTCTCAGCCTTGAGCTGTGCCACTTACAGGATGTGCAGAGGGCAGCATTCCCTCAGCAGCATCCCTGAGTGCTGGGGCAGGAGATGGGGAAGCCCCAGGGGATGGTATGAGCTCAGGTGGTGCCATGAGTGGCCACAAGATCCTCCAGCTTGGACCGTGGCCTGGGAGCTCCAGCCAAGTGCCAGAGTTTGTTTCCCTAAGGACAAGCAAAGCAGGAGGCCCACATGTGTGTCATGGAAAAAGGACATCAGGTCATCCCTCTGCCTGGTGGGGAGGTGTCCCTGTCAGGACAATGCACCCTCTTTGCACCAGGACTGGATTTGGCCGAGTTTCCTCAGGAAGCGCAGAGGGATCCAAAATGCAAATGTAAATAGATGCTTTAAAAAGCACTGGAATATATACAAGCTCCGGCAGGAATGCGGGGAGCAGCTGCTGTTTTTCTCCTTGGCCCTCTGCTGAACGTACACAGGCACATTCTGTTGGTTGTAAATGTTTAGAGAAAACAGTTACTATTCCACTGTTTGAGGACCACTTTGTATCAGCTGGGCACTTGTGCGAGGACCGTGGGGTGATGAGCTGCACATGTACAGCCCAGGCTACCACAGCCTTCATCCCAAAGCAGGCTCAGCACAGCCCCTTTGCTCTCACATGCTGGTATTTCAACATCACTTACAAAGAGCAAACACAAAGAAAATTGTTGAAAAGATTGCCCTTGCTCCTAACAAGAATATCCCTAAGCTCCTTGTGGAGTCAGTGTTCATCCCACAGAGCTGGTCCAGCATCAGGGGAGAAATTTGCTGGCCCCACAGGCAGTGGTCTTAGGGTTTATCTGGCTCACCCAGAAAGCAGAGGTGGGCTGAAAGCAAAATCTCTGGGTCCAAACAGGCTTGGATTCTCCTGGGAAAAAAACCTCTTATCTTTCCTTCCCTTACATCCTTCTCATCCATTCAAAAACTACCATCCAGCTTAGGATAACATAGCAATTTTGGGTAGTGAGTTAGGGAGGAAGGAAGGAAAGTCAATGGGTTGATGTCCATATGGGTGAAAAAGAAAGGCAGGGACACCCTTAGCCCTGCCTTATTCTCTCTCTTGTCCCCACATAGATGTGTGTACCTCACATGCCTGAAGATAGATGAGGTCATCTTGCCCAACAAACTGAGAGGTGACTGAATTTTGGCCAAAAGAGGAGAGAAGCAATGGGAAAGAGCAAAGTACAAAAGCCACAGGAGATGTTGCAGAGCCCGTCTGAAAACCTGTGTACCCACCCTGTACCCCAAACAGCTCTGCCCTCCTGTGCAGGGGAGCAGAAGGCACTCCATCCCTTTCATCTCTCTGCGAAGTGCTCACGTCTCACCCTGGCCCAGGCTGGAGCTCTCCTCCAGCTGGGACAAAGTCAGGCAGAGCAGAAAACAAACATGTCCTAATTGCAAGTGGCACCTCCTGCTGCGGGTGGTCTCCAGGCAGAGAAGTGTGACATTGTCTGGAGCCCCTCTGCATGGTGGGGGTCAGCCCGTGGGTCCTGTCCTGCTGCTGGGTAACAAGGGCTTAATGGGGGAAAGGATGCACTGGGCTGTGCAGAAATCAGCCAGGAGCTGGCTGCAATGGTCATCATTAAAGGTGCACAACTGGCTCCTGGAGAACAAAACCCCTGTATCTCCCACCAGTACAGTTTTGGTGCTGGGCCAGGGCGGTGCAATTGTTGTTTTGACGGACGTTGATTCAAAACAAGCCCTCAGTCAGTAATGAGGCTTCTTCAAATTGCCTGGGAGTCCGTTTGTTCTCCTCTCAATTAATGCTTTCAGAGGAATAATGCAAATTCTTTCCCAGTTTGGGGGACGAGGCGGGGGTGGGCTGGAGATAGCACTGAGAGGGGTGACTGGTTCATCAAAGCCTCCAGTTCTTTGCGTCCAACCCAGCTTTGCCTCTTGGACAGTAAAACAGTTCAATGTCGGCGAATGAGTTCATAATTAATAACCTTTAACTGCATGTAATTAATGAGGAAGGTTATGGCAAATTCCAACCCCAGCACGCTGCATTATCAGAGTGTTCATCACCATTAACCGCGTGTGCCGAGCGCTGCTCCCCGGGCTGCAGCTCTGCAGCCTCTGCACGGGCAACAGCGAGGCACAACCTGCCAGTGAGGGGACAATGAGGGGACATCCCATGACACTGTGATGCCTTGGGTGTGTCAGCAGAGAGGCCGACTAGTCCTCATACAGAAGTGGGTCATGGGAGAAATTTTTCTGTGCTCAGACAGGGTGTGAAACACGCCAAATTTGGGTTTCCCCTGCAGGTGTTCAGTCTGGAGCAGAAATCTGTGTGTTCCCACCAAGGGCTACAGAGATGGGTGCCCAAGGGCCACCTGCTCCCACCCGTGTCACCATTCACTGGTGTCCCCTGTTTGTCTTCCCTTTGCCTGGGGTGGAAATTTCTACCTGTTGTTTGCCCATAAGCTGCCCTCCTGCCAAGGCAGACCACAGGGTGTGCTGGCCAAACTGATTTGGCATGTGAGAAAACACCTAGAACTGGTGTTTCACTTGTTTTATGGTGGCTTCAATCTGATGGAACATGTCCCCTTTCTCCCACCCCTCCTTCCCAAGCCAAGACATCCCAAGCTCCCCCAGGGTAGGAGCCTGGATGCTCTGGCACAGACAGAAGGCCTTCTGAGCTTTCAGATTACCAAGAAAGAGTATTTTGAGGGCAGCAAGGTCTGAGTAGAGAGTTCTGGAATTGCAGTCTGAATTTGGGTCCTCAGGTTTTTATTTTCCCTGGGCTGAGTGTGCAGGGCACAAGGGGAGAGTGAGGGAATGAAGGCACTTGCTCAGCCCAGCAAAGGGGCCCAGAGAAGGAAGTGGCATTGAAAGGAGAGAAAAAAAAAGCACTGCTTTGCTTTGGGGGGCAAAAGATAAAGGAAAACAAATGAATCTCAATTGGTTCAGTTCTTAAAACTGATCCTCTTTGAAGGAAAAATAAACAGTTCTGAATTTTTTAAGCTTGTGCTTGGTTCCTTCTGTGCTCAGTTCTCTCCAAGAGAAATGTTCTCTGCACTCTGTGCTTGATGGTCATTTTCTAATTAGGCAAATGCCTTTTGGGAGTTTTTTCCCCCCAAAAAAGAAAACTCAGTTCTCTTGGATAATTTAACTTCTTATAAAATATTGAGAATTAAGACCTAATGGAAAAAACCCGAAAATAAATATTTTATGGTTGTGAAAAGCTCCCAAACTTGAGCATGGAAAGCTCCCAGATACTGCTGTGTTTCTCTCTTTTTCTAAAAAAGAAAAAAAATAAGAAAGTTTACTGCTTGGAAAAACTCATAACTAATTTATTTATGCCCTTGGTGGTCAGGAGCAGCAGACTGTGATGAGGGGAGGGGATGGGCATTAGGGGGTTTTTAGGTGAAAAAGAACTTTACCCCCTTAAAAATATCAATTGCTGGTACTGCTTGATTGACATTTTTGCTACACAAGTCACTTTTAAAATCCTGACCCTGGGAAAGCCCAACCCTGGTCAATGAGATGTTTGAAGGGGCTCAGGCTCCTTGTAGGAGAGAGATGAGTGCTGGTCATGGGCTAGGGGAGCTCCTGCTTGTACAAGGCTTGGAATCACTGGAAAACCTCTTGGGACATCAATGTGTCCCTGCAGGGGGCAGGGAGGGAAGGTCACGACCATGTTCCCATGGAAATACCTACCTCTAGATGGTGTGAATCCATCCATGTGCATCTGAATATAAAGATTTAGGGGTGTTTTCCTTCTTGAACTGGTTGGTGTTGCTACTGGTTTCCCCATAAGATTTTTTTAAAATGCAAAAAAATGCGGATTTGGTGAAAAAATCCCTTGGCTAAGGCCAGCCCTGCCTTTCCCTGAGCCTCATCACAGAGCGGGCAAGGAAGCAGGTCCAAGAGGTGATGGTGTCAGGGAGAGGTCAAGGAAAGTTTAAGAAGTGCTGTAATTAGGATTAGTCCCTTTTTCTTTCTATATGAATGGATAAAACCCCCATTTCCTAGGAGGGGAAACTCTGTCTGTGTGAGAAACCTGGGTCTTGATGGATCATCCTGCACAAGGGTGACTCTTCACTGGTCCCTAATAACATCCCTATGGAATGGCAGCTGAGTGATAGAGGGCAGCTAGGAAACCCCACGAGAGGGAAAGTGAAGGATATTCCCATTATCTGCAGGCATGTTCTGTAGACAGTATTCCTTTTTTTTTTTTTTTTTTTCTTTTTCTTTTTTTAATTATTATTTTGAATCTCTATCCAGAGAAAGTTGGTTATAAAGGGGAAAACTGTTCGGCTCATTATCCTTTAATTATTGAAGTGAATGATTTGGGTAAAATGGAGGAAACTGAAAACATGGAGATGATATTCCAGTCCATTAGGCAACCTTGGTTTCCTAAATCAGTATCTTTAAAGCTGACAGGAATATTTTTAATTTATTCTGTCATCTGCAAAGAGAGAGAACTCTGTCATTACAGAAAGGACTTTTCAAAAGCTACACATTTTATCCCCTTGTTCTGCTCTTCTCAGCAACAATCTCTCTGTGATTTCCACTCCTGAGCTGCTGGTTTTAGTTGGGGGGTTAATTTAAAGAAAAAAAGATGTCTGGCATTTTAAAGGACTGTCTGGCTGCCTGCTCTGCCCGTGATTGTACCTCACCTCCCCAGAAATGGCAAACACTAAAAGCCAACCAGGATGCAAGGGAACAAAAAGTTTTATTGTTCTTAGAAAATGTTCAATTGAAAATAATAGCATGAGAAAGATGCAAACATTTTCAGTAAAAATAAATTGGTATTATGAAAATGCCCTGGATGAAGAATCACAGATCACTGAGGTTGGAAAAGACCTCCAAGCTCATCCAGTCCACCCTGTCCTCCAGCCCAGAGCACTGAGTGCCACGTCCTGTTGTTCCTTGGACACCTCCAGGGCTGGGGACCCCAAACCTCCCTGCACAGCCCCTTCCGAAGCCTGACCACCTTTTCCAGCAAGAAATTCCTCCTGCTGTGCCACCTGCCCCTCCCCTGGCCCAGCCTGAGGCTGTTCCCTCCCCTCCTGTCCCTGTTCCCTGGGAGCAGAGCCCGATCCCCCCCGGCTCCCCCCTCCTGGCAGGGACTTGCAGAGCCAGAAGGTCCCCCCTGAGGCTCTTTTTCTCCAGGCTGAGCCCCCCAGCTCCCTCAGCTGCTCCTCATGTGACTGACTCTCCAGACCCTTCCCCAGCTCTGTTGGTCAGTACAGATCCCCCACCAAGAAGAAGAGAGCTGTGACACCAAGGCAGGCAACTCTTCCAATAGCCCCAGCCTTACCTGTGGAAACAGGACAGGAGAGCTGTGGGATTGCCTGTCCCGTGCTGGCTTGGGTGGGTGGGAGCTGGGTGGAAATGGCAGCTGTCGCAAACTTCTTTTCCAAGAAGTCTTCCAGAGAATGGGAAGAGTTTCAGCCCCTCACTACACAACCTCTGTCAGGCTGCAGAACCCCCAGCAATGCTGGTGGGTTTGCCCTCCTGCAGTGTGAAGGCACCAGCCAGTCGCTGATCTGCCACAGCATCTCTGCTGTCACAGAGTCACCTCCTGCTCCTCTCCTCTGAATCAGTTACCTTGGCCTTCCTCAGATTCTCTTTAAAACTGGTCCCTTCTGCACTTCAAACACTCTGCTCACCTCCAGCCTCTACCTTGTCTCTGTCTTTTAACAGCACTGGATTCAAAGTGGGCCACTGTCTTTCAGACAAGACCTCAAACCCACCAAGGAAGCAAAGAAATGATCATCATACATCCCTGAATGAGCTTTGACTGAGAATTGGCATTATATTGCAATTTTGGTCCATGTTTAACTTGCAATCCACTTTTACACCAGACTGTTCTTCGGTCAATTGATTTTGATGTGGTACTTGTGCATTTGTATTCTTCTTAAACATCCCATTTTACAGCTTCCACTGAATGTTACATTGCTGGATTCCTAATCAGGTACTTGGCTTGTTAGGATCGTTTTTGTTCTGATAAGGTGTTTTCAACCAAGTGTACGTCCAAATTACATCTCTCACGCGGTGATTTCCTCCAAACAGCACCGCCCTGAGTTCTGAGACCATCAATCTGAACACTGTCAAAAGCCTCCTCACTCAAAAGCCATCACAGGTATCACTTGGCTCTCACTCCTAAGGAGGAAATGAAATTAATTTGACTTGTCAGCGTACATTCAGGTAAAACTGAGGGTTATTTTTAGTGTGGGAGAGTTGTTTTTCCGTTGTTTAGGAGGATTTTGGCATGGAGCACAACCCTTTAAGTACATCTACTCTACAGGACTCCAAATGTTGGGATAACTCCACTGTTGATACACCAATGAGTTTGTCTGATGAAGATACGATCTAATACGTCTTAAATAAAAGAGAAGTTCTTTGTAAAACTCATCTGGCTTTGGAGCCTGCCAGACTCAAACACCAGAAACTTTTCAAACCTCTTCAGCTGCTCTCCCTTTATAGTTTACCTTGGTCCTTTACCATTCTTTTCCAAAACCCAAACAACTTGATACTTGTTTCATGCAAAAGCCAACAGAGAGTTTACATCTTTTTTTTTTTTTTTCCTGAGAGAGATTTCAATTCTTCAATTATGTTCCTTTTTTTCAGACACTCACTTTCCTAAGTGGCTTCAATAACAGAACTGAGGTATAGACATAATGTCACCGTGTTTGTTGTTGCCTCAAAGTGATCAGTGCTGATGTTTGGCTTTGTTTTCCTTTCCCCTTTATCTGAGATAAACATCATATCCTTCTCGTTTCTGTTCCTTGCATCTTACGTCATTACCCTCAACTCACACATGCACTTGTGAAGGTGGGTTTTTTCATGTCTAGTCTGAGTCAAATTCAGTCTGAAGCAAGTTTCTTTATGTCTTTGGAAACCCATGAAAGATCTCTGAAAGCCAGACTTGTCCCTTATTAGCTGTATAACTGATGGATCAAACATATTGACACTAAAAATAAAAACCCTGGTTTTAAATGAGTGGTTGAAGATTGAAAACATAAAAGTGTTGTCTCTCCACAACTCCTTTCAAGGGATACCTTTGCTTTTTGCTGCAGAAAACTGAGGTGCAAATACCTCCTGGAGCTGCCTCTACCATTGTGCCCGAGAAATGTCATTTTAAGAACAATGGTTGTTTCTTTGCAAAGACACAATGCAGTGTCCACAGGATTTTGTTTCTATCAACAGTAAATCATGTGTTTCAATCTTAACAAGTATTTTTACAAAGTGAATTCTTTAAAAAAAAAATAAAAAAATACGATGGACCAGCTCCAAAAGTTGTGAAAGGACCCTTAGTTTCTCTTGTGCTTGCAAACCACCGTAAAAATATATACAGAGTTGAGACAAAGTTGACAGTTTTTCCTAACAAGTAAAGAAAACACACTGCACTCAAACCCAGCAATAAGAAATGCAGGAGTTTCTTAAAGGTTTTGGATCTGATCCACAGCTGGTAAATTTAAATAAAAATATTTCAAACCCACTTCTTCCCATAAGAAGGTACAGACTTTTAAGATCTATTTTTATATAGCTAAATTAGGATGATGATAGTTTCACAACTGCTTCCCATGAAGGGGAACTGACAGCGAGTCCCCCAAAATACCTGTTGAAGTGCCACAAGCTCCAGATGTGGGTGCAAATGACTGATGGAAGCATTTGACCTTCCTTTCTAAAGAAAAGGGGGAGGTTTCTAGCAAATCTTTCAAACAATGTCAGTCTGTCAATTTTCAGACTCTTTAATTTTTTCCAGCTGTAAATCAATCATCTTATTAACTCTTCTCTAATGTCTCCCACCGAGTTATCTGGGACTGGCAGCTTGACAAGCCATTTTTGCGGAGCTGTGAGAATAAAGTTTCTCTTGTGCACTGCCGTGATGTCATGAGCACTCACTCCTGGCTTTCACTGATCCTCTTTCACAAAAGCCTCCTTCTTTGCTCACGGCAATTATTCAGCTATTAAAGCACATTACGTTAGGTTTCTTATTTTAAGAGTGATATCACTCCTCGCTTTAATGTCCGGCCGATGGAGCAATTTGCACCGACTTCCCCTGACACTGTGTTGGTGCTGCAGTCCCCAGGTTGTGCTCCTGCCTGCATAAAGCTGCTATTGATGGGATCTAATGTGGAGAAGGCACAGGGGCTGTGCCTGATTTAAACATGTAAGTATGTAATATTATGTATTCACTCCTCTGAAACAACATTACCAGAGCCACCACTGGGCTCTGCTTCACAAACCTCCAAACCTTTCCCCTGTGAGTCTTGATCTTGGGTTCTGTAAGAGGATGAAGCTCAGGAGCTTTCCTGTGTGTGGGCACATGAATGTGCGTGGATGTCTCCTCCCTGCTCCTGGCCCATCACCTATTCCAGACCTGACCAGGACATTGCTGCTCCAGATATGCAGCTCCCACCAGTCCTGCAAAACCAGGTGGCCAAGCTGGAGATGAAAACGTGCAAAGAGGAGCTCAGCCCTGCAAGAGCTGCCATGAAGGAGATGCTCCAAAGAAAGTTCCACCTGGAGCCTGCAACTCCTTCTGAACCAAAGCATGTGTACATGATGCTTTGGTGACCTGTGCCTTGCCTCTCTCCAGCCCATCACCATCCAAGCTGCATTCAGTGATCTTTCCAGAAGAAACCAGAAGAAGGTGAACCCTTGGCTTGTGGGGAAACAGGAGCACACCCAGTGAGGGACGTGGCAAGGGCAGAGCCTGCTGGAGTCTGTCCATCTTCACAGAAAGCAAACCACACGGCCTGAGCTTTGGTGCTGTGAGGACCACCTGCTGACACCCCAATATCTGTAATGCTCCCCCTTTCTCCTTCCATCTGACACAATCTCTGGCTTGCAACCTTCCACCCAAAGCCCTTCTCCTTTCCCCCCTTTGCCACAGTGTGATGGGGGATGGCCATGGCCACTGGAGCCCAGGCCAGGTACTGGGGGGCTGTGAGTGCAGGGACAGCCTCACATCAGCAAATCTAACAGCTCCTGCTCTTCCAGCTCAAAACCAGACTGCAGCCTCCAACTTCCACCCAGGAAACGCTGATTTTGGCTAAACCTGGGTTTCTATTTCTGTCTTCAGTTTGGGAATAGCACAGGGAAAGGGCTGATGCAGGAGAGGTCCCTGCCTATCCCAGCCTGCAGGTCCACTCCTGTTCCCCAGAGGGTCTGGCAATAAGATGGCAAGTTAGGACAACCCAAAACTGCTTGTAGAGCATCACAGTGGGACCAACACCACAGGGGCTGTCACTGAGCCGCTTCTCAGCCTCTGCACAGCCCTGTGTGCACTCTCCTCCTGGCTGGAGGATGCTGCCAGCAGCTGTACTCCTACAGCAGCACCCAGGTCGTGCCTGGCACCCTCAGCCCTTTTATTTTGGAGGTGGGGAGAGAGGTCTGACTGCTTTGCCCTGCTCATGGTCAGAGGGGCTCCAGCTCTGGTTTCCTTGCAGGTGGTCCAGTGCTCAGAGGGCTCAGGTGTATATATAAGACCTGCTATTTATAGGCCTCTTTAATTTCCCAGTTCCACTGTGTATTAACCACAAACCAAGCAAAACACGCAGCAATCTGTTATTTCTGCTACGTCCCACATGCAAGGTGTGGAGCTTAGAGGCCACTGAAGGACTTTCCACTGACAAATGCCTGTCTGGAGCAGCAAGAAGTGCCTCCGGTTTAAAGAGCCAGTGAGGGCTTAAAATCTGTTCACATGACCTGATGCAAATGTCAAATGAATAAAGATATGCTGATGGCTTTGTACGGAATGTTTCATGGCATAACGAGGTAACAAATGCCCACCAGGCAATACAACTTTCCAGTCCCTCTCAAAAGCTTAAGCTTGTGATCTGATCAGCCTAAATTCATATGATCAGCTGATCAGATCAGCTTGTGATCAGTCTAAATGTACCATATCTTGTCTAGTCTTAATTACGAGTTAGCAAGATGTTATCACTATTAAATTCACTGCTCAAAGTGCAACCCATGATGTACAAGTGTACGTCAAATAGAAGGGTCTGTGTTTGAGTGTTACACTGAATTTTTTAGTCCCAGAAGGCTGAAAATAGCAGGAGCTGAAGAGAAACAAGCACTTTTCAAAAAGTGATTCATCCAGACCTAAGCTGTTTGGAGTGAATTGCTCTCTGGATATCCCTTTTCACGACTGACTGAAGGAAAATAAATGACCAATTGACTCCATTAGCCTCTGCTAAGCTGCACAGGCCAGTTGGGTTCCAATAATGCAAAGAGTCAGTTTTATACAACCATTTTTTTTCAGACTATCTTGGCATGCAACAGGGAAGAGAGAAACTGGAATTTAAGGGTTTCCTTCAAGGATGCAGCTGAGAAGAAATAGGTGCTATTAAATACTTGGACAATATACTGATGCATAGTGAGAAAACCAGCTTGGACTTCCCAGGAGGATTTGTTTGTGATTACACGTAAAAGCAGCTCGGAGAGGAAATCACAAAAAGGGAAAAGGTGTCATAGGAGAAAGTGGCAAAGAAAAACAGGACAAGCTGCAACAACGTGGGTTGGAAGGAGACCCATAGGACAAGCTGCTGTGAAGCAGCTCTGGGATAACAGGATTAAAAAGCATAACCTGGATACTGGAGCAATCACACAACAATGGAAATCCAAGCAGAAGACTTTGGTCTGTGTTTGCTCCCAACAAAACACTTTAGATAACATTCTTAAGTCTGAGGATCTGTGTCACTCATCCCTTCTGGGGTAGGATACAGGGCAGCCATTCAGCAACACGTGACAGGGGTGCAGGAAGGAGGTAAGCAAGGATGTGAAGTGGAATAACATGCTCAGCTATAACCACCTGCAGAGCACGGGCTCATGGCATGGAACTGCTGCCCTGGTGGGACCACCCATGGGCAGGGTTTGCAGCAGATTCCCAGAAATGAAATGGAATGGAATGAAAGGATGCACCAGTGTGAGTGACTTCATCTTTGGCAAAAAAAATCCACAGGACTTCTGGAGTCTTCCCTGAGGTTTCCCTGTGTTCATCGTGATCTGCTGCAGGATTGTTTCCGTGTGACAGTGATGGGATTCCAGCTTCTGTCATATCTGGGATGAACAGACTCTCTGCAACACACACCTTTTACTAATCATGCAACTCTCCTAATGAAGGCCCTGCAAATTCACATAAATTTTCATGTGAGAAGAGCCCCATCAAGGAAGAGAAACCTCCTGCCAGACTGATTCTAATGGTTCCTAGCTCTGGCCAGCCCTCTCAGCTCAAAGCAAGAGCAGGGGGAGAAAAAATTGCAACTAAAGAGGCTTTAGTGGCAAAAATGTGCTCAAGAGAAACTTTCATGGGGTCTCTCTAGACAGCACTTGTTAAAATCCGATAATCACTAAGAAAAAAATCCTATCACAGTGGCAAAAGGGAAAAACTGAATAAAGAAAAAATTGCATGAGATGGGCTATATATAATCATCATCATCAAGGTTTAATGTGGTTCAGATATGCACAGTGGTGGGGAAGATGTTCTCTGCTTTCACTTCCTGTGCCTATTCCTACATGCAAACCTCTGTTGGGAGCTGAAGATTTTTAACCCCTGAAGCAGCTGGTGATTGTACCTGGCACCCACTGGGGACATCATGCCTGGCAAAGGTGGTCCAGCCAAAGGGAGTGGAGAGGGGGAGAGTTGCCTGGGATGGATGGATGGATGGATGGATGGATGGATGGATGGATGGATGGATGGATGGAGCACTGAGTTGTAAAAGACTATGCAGTGGCAAAATTACATGAGAGCTACACCTAAACACTTAAAGCACCTTGGGCTTGAGGGGGTTTCCTGGATTTATGGCACATTCAAACTTGAGTGATCTTTCCCCTGTTGTTCCAGGTTTAGTTCTGGATTTTGAGAACTGGTGGCCACTTGTAGCTGCTCCATGAATTTTTCTTTTCTTAGCAGATGCTTTCTGCATTCTGCATGTCTGCTGCCAATCAGCACAGGATAAAAGTGAACACTCAAGGTTTCAACCTGATTTGGACTGGAAGCAAAATTAAAGCTAAAAGAATCCCAGGAAAAGGAAATGCAGCTTCTTGACCTGCTGTGACAGCAGGAGCAGAGCTGACTCTCTGTGTGTCACAGGCAGCCACTGCCATTTGCATGTTTGTATTCCCAAAGTGGTTGCAATCAGATGGGCAATGGAAGGCAAACTCAAAATAAATCTCTTGCACAGGAAATCCCTGAGCCAGACACAGTGGTGGGCCCTTCTGCTAAGGCAGCCTGCAAATGAGAATCCAATATTCCTTAAGCATCACTGTTCATGCCCACAGCAAGTTCCTAGTTATCAGTCTGACAAGGTGCTTGCAGCACACACCCCTGGCACACACACTGCAACAGCAGAGCTGTTCTGTTTGCAGGGAATGGGAATTTTCCCCATGACTTTTGAGGTCCAATAGCCTGGATGACCCGGCCAGTTATGACACAGCCCATGTTAGTTCAGCAGTAAATAATCACCAAAATTCATAGTTCACTGACCAAGCTGTTAAAGTCAGCCAGCCTGTGTATTAAGCATGTTGGTGACCAGAGAACACTGTGGTTTTCATTGATACCTCAACACCTTTGCCTGCTGTGAAGTCCAGCAGATCTGAAAACTTGGACCTCAACCCCCAAAGGTTTTTTTTAAAACTGCTCTGACATAGAGAGCAGAGGGGATCATGATAAGGCAAAGGATCATCACTGGATGCCACGTGTGGTAAGTTTTTCCATCAGGTAAGAAGAAACAAAAGCATGCATTTAAATGAAATAAAATAGTTACTGTTGAAGTTCTTCGAAATCCAGGTAGTAATTTTCAGGGTGAATGAAGGTTTCTGCACAAACAATGTTTTCAGAGTATTGTTTGTCTTGGAGAAGAAGTGCTCATAAATCTACAGCCTATGCCATTGCAAAAAAATTATCTCAGCTAATTTCAGGCCCAAACTAATTAATCAGCACTTGTTGCCATGTTAATTAGCCAAAAGTGACCTCAGACGTGTTTGGCCTTTTCCGGCTACTTAGCCCTAATGGGAGAGTATGCACCTGAGGCAAAACCCAGGAATAAATAGATGTGAAACCTGCTTCCAGCTGGGTAAATACAGCCCAGACTTCCCAGTTCCTGCGCCTGTGGAATAAACTGTGCCCCAACATTGCCTCTCTTTGCTTTCTGGCCTTGAGGAACATCTACGACTCTCTGGGCTTTAAATGGAACCCTTGCACTGTGTTATTTATGCAGTAGTGGCCTTGGAAAACTTTACAGCTGGGTCTTGGCCACTCGTAGGATTATTGCTGCAGTATTTCCTGCTGGGAAGGCTCGTTCCCTCGGCAATAAACGGCGTGCCAGGAGAGCACAACTGCGGCAAAGAGGCGTTCAGGAGGGAATGCCAAGGGCTGTGGAACCAGCTCATGTGCCTGAACCCATCGACCTTCAGCTCCTCCACACAGCCCTCCTGCTCTGACACTCAGGATTCACCCCTTCATCACCAGCTTGTTCTCAGGAGTGGAGCTGCATTAATAAACTGCAACTCTATCACAAGAAAAACGGCCCAAGTGCCTTTCCAGCTACGGATTCGTGGTGGTGAAGAGAGCAAAGTCAATGCCACACCACCATTTGAAAGGTCATTTACGTCTCTACAGCCAATTCCTGCTGTTTTCCTAAATCAGATGTTCCTTTTTCAGACTGAAATTAAGGAATCTGGGACATGGAGTTGTATTCTGTGAGCTTGAGTTAAATTATTGGTTAAGGCAAAGCACTGGAGAATACACAAAGTTAGCCAGGTCAAGAATGTTATTCCTATAGATCTATTTATTATTCTACATAGATCAGTATATTATATAGGTTTGTTATTATAGATCCCTTTACTCAGTTTTATGATTTTTAATGTTCAATTCTCTGACAGGAAAATAAACATGATTATCCCCATTGCACAGATGAAGTGACTTGCCCAAGGTCTTGAGTGAGAAACCAAACCCTCCCCACCAACATGAACTCAGCTTTTCCAGCTGCTGCTCCACTGCAAACAGGTTTCAGCACAGGCAGCTGGATGAAGGAGGGTACCAAAATACAAACCCAAACTCTCTTTTCTATCAGTGCCCGTGATGGGACGCCCAAAAGCAGCACAGCCATCACTGAATGCCTCCCTCTGTCAGAGGGATAAAGCTGGAGCTCTTCCAGCCATGTTCCCATGCTGCTTATGTACAAGCCAGTAACTTTGGAAAGTTTCTGGTCTCAAGAAAGCCTCTGATTTTGAAAGTGTTTTTTAATCTACTGGAATATTTTTCCTTCTAAAGAAGCTGCAATTCCCACTCTGAAGTGTTTTAGTAAAACAGCAGTTTTCCTATTTTCTCTGTCTCCCTGACTCCTACCAACTTGCTTCAAGAACCTCCTCAACTGAATCATCCCCAGCTGAAATTGCTGCTCTTAAACAGCCATTAACATTTCAAAAAGCTGTTTGAAAATCCCAAATCTCTCTTGAGTCACTTCCAAGGAACTTTTATGAATCATGGTTTGTATCATATCACACCATTCAGCAAGACATGGGCTGGAACAAAGGCATTAATGGGCATGGCCAATCTTTAAAATATCCACGTGAGGAACCGCAGTTAAACACTGCGGAGGTTACAAGTGGGGATATAGGAAGCCATAGGTGAGTGTGTGACTGCTACTTAAAGGCTGTTTTATTTTCTTCAACTCTTTTGAGCCTGCCAAGACTGAAACATTCAGTGTAGGAAAAGGGAATTATTTTCCAAAATTGCAGTCATGCCTCTTAGTGGGTCTTATCTCTGGAACATGACCCTATTATGCACAGTAACTCAAAGTAAGAATAAACGATGTTGGTCTCTCCTGGGACCAGTCAGAACATGTTATGTTTTGAACTGAAGCTAGTTTGAAATCAGTCACTAAGGCATCTGTAGGAATTCTTTAAGGACTTCTTCAAATGCGGTGATTTAAAAAGAAACATCACTTTTAACCACTTCACTCTTCTAACCTGGTTCAGCTCATTATTTTGGCACCAAAAAATGCAAAGGAAAATCTTCTTGCCGTTTGCACATTCTTTCTAAATAAACAGAGATGCCCTGGTGCTTTTGAGAAGGCTGATTACTCTGTGTATGAATTTTAAAAAATGCTCACTTAACAGCCTCTGATACCCCATTCCTCTAAAGTTCATGGCAGAACTGGGGAATGGGGGAAGTGGCACCTTCCCCAAACCATCTCCTCCATCCCCTGTGTAGCAATGACCCCACACACCCTGCCCAAAGCTGCTGGTGATGTCCTCAGGTTCAGAGCTGGTGTTCGGAGCAGAGGAGGTGGGAGAGAAGCATCTGAAGAATCACAAGCGGGAAGGGACCCACAAGGATCGAGTCCAACCCTCAGCCCTGCACAGGTCCATCCCCAAGTGTCACTCCCTGTGTCCCAGAGCATCATCCAAACCCTCCTGGAGCTCTGGCAGCCTTGGGGCTGTGCCCACTGCCCTGGGGAGCCTGGGCAGTGCCCACCACCCTCTGGGGAAAGAAGAGCCTTTCCCTGAGATCCAACCTGAGCCTGCCCTGACACAACTCCAGCCATTCCCTGGCTCTGTCCCTGGTCCCCACAGAGCAGAGATCAGTGCCTGCCCCTCCTCTGCACCTCCCAAGGGAGTTGGACCTGCAATGAGGTCTCCCCTCAGTCTCCCCTTCTCCAGCTGAACACCCCAAGTGCCCTCAGCCACTCTTCACACACTTCCCCATCTTCACTGTCCTCCTTTGGACTCTCTCTAACAGCTTAATATCTTCCTTATATTGCAGCTCCCAAAACTGCCACAATATTCAAGGTGAGGCTGCGCCAGCACAGACCAGAGCAGCCTCCTGTGTCTGCAACCTCCACAGCATCCCTGGGAGGCTTCAGGAGCCTGTCAGGTGAAGGCAGAGGATAACCCTTCCCCTGCGCCCTCTCTTACCTTGCTCACATGTATTACACCTTGTGCCTTTCACTGCAGCTTTAGCAAAGATACATTATAGATGAGCAGCTACCGGTGGGTGTTGTTAATGCAGGGTAGGGTTACCCTGGAGCAGCAGGCAGAGCTGAGCTAAAATTGTTCCCAGCCTTTGTTATTTGACCACCTAATACAGAGAGCTCAAACTGCCCCACAATGGCTCTGTCTTTTGTTTTGGGCTGCCCCACAACCCTGTGGGCTCTGATCCCTTTTCATCATCTTCACTGAAGATTTTGTTTTACTGAGAAGTGCCATCTAATCTTTCCAAGCAATGGGTTAAGACTGAAATTTAAATTCTAGGTCAACAGGGACCTGTTTGTTTAATGGCAAGTTGTTGGTTCAATATTGATATATAGAGAGAAAGCAGGAAAAATAACCTGACAATGATGCTCAAACGAGGTCGCTGGGAGCAAATCTGGTCAGGCTCTGCTGCAAAACTAAAGATGAGCAATCATTTCAGTCTGGAGCAGTGCTAAAAGACATCTCAAGGTTATTTCGTTTTAAATTGGTGAGTTGAATTCAGCACTGAAGGAACAGGGAGGTATGAACATCCCCTTTGGAGGCCAGGATTTTGGGGACGAGATGGTTCTTTTGCCCTGGAGTTGGAAGTGCCTTCACTAAAAGGTTGTTTCCTCTGCTGAGGGGTACAAAGGTGTTGATAAAATAAAATGAGGATGAAAAACTCCCTCCAAGGGGATTATTGTGAAGGGCAGGGAAGAGAAGACACACAGCACATAACATACAGCTTTTCCTAGTCCTGATCACGGTCGTAAGATATAAAGTTTGAAAACTTGTCTCTCAAAAGCTACAACCCAAAAGGGAAATAAAAAGAAGCCAAAGATTCAGCTGTATTCCCTACTATCTCAACATTTAGGAGATTGACACCTGATTCTTGAACACTTCAAGCTGGCAATATTAATAAAGCTGCTTTCATTGTCAGCGTTTCAATGTCAGGTTCATCGGAGCAAGGACTGGAACGGAGCGAGTCTCTCCCAAACACACGCCCTGCCCACCGGGCTGGAGAATCTGCCTTATGCTCACTTTCCATCTGAGTGGGTGCCAGAACAGCCCAGGCAAGAGATGCTGCAGTAGGAGGGACTGAGGGGTTTCTCTCTTGCTCTCTCTCTCTCTCATACAGTCTCCTTCAGATAGCAGCTCAGATCCCTTAACATTTGGGCAAGTGAGCATTAATTACTGATTTAATGCTGAAAAAGAGGCTGGAGCAGCAATAATGCAAACCTTCAAGGCACGAAAAGGTTGCATTTCACTAAATATAATTGGGTGGGTTTTTGCTTTGGGGAGAGGGAAAAAAGCAAACAGGCAAACAAGCAAATTACTGCAGGCTAATCACAGGCTTTAAAATGTATAATTTTCTCTCTCCAGATGGAAAATAGAGTATTTGTGCAGCTCATATTCAGTGTTTCTTCCCTTTGAAAGGCCAAATAATAAAAAACAAAGGGAAAAGCGGTGTCTGGTGTCCTGAAGATTTACTGCAATTCTCAGAGGGTCTGGGAAAGCAAAAATATTCTGTTCCTGTAGTCTGCCAAACTTTCCCACCTCCGTAACTTCTACAGCATCTTGTGGAAACAGTGGGAAGAATGGGACAACAGAAAGCAGAAAAGCTCCTTTCCAGGTTGAGGTATCCCTACATACTCAGATGTGTTTTCTAAAGCCTCAAATCAAGGAATTGAGCAGGTTACCCATCAATATTAATGGAAACATCCCACTTGTTGTATAAAGTCCACATTAGTTCCTGTCCTGAGAATGAAGTTAAACCAAAATCAGATGTAAAGTCCCTTCATCTCAATAGGAATCTGAACTTCAGTTTCTGAACCTGGTCCGTGGAACAACAGGAACTGAGCAGAAACCCAAAATCCAACTATCTTCTCATCCCACACCTTTCCCTGCAGGATTCCTGTCCCCTGAGCCTCTGTGAGAGGAAAGGGGATCCCTGCGTGCAGAGGCATCTGCTAAGCATTCATCCCTGGGCATGCATTTGAGCTTTTAGGGTTTAACAAGAGCACGACTCAAAGGAGAAGTCCTGCCAACACCTTCCCTGCCAGATTCTGCCTGAGATCCTTCCTGCTGATGCCACGGAGCAAAAAAATGAAGGTGGACAGCAGAGATGACATCTGAAATCATGCAGTTTAACACATCTCCCTGTTTCTTTTGAGCTCTGGAGAACCAAGAGCCCAGACAGCGAGCTCTAAAACGTTTTCACCCCTGTGCAGCGCACATCAAGCTACAATCTCCTGTTCCCTACTCTGAAATACATAAACCATATGTTCAGCCTCAGCACAAAGGTGACTTTAACCCACGGTGCACACGTCCAGGCACACAAAGCAGCTCACTGTTTGTGTGCACTATCTGAGGGGAGGTGTGCATGTGCCAAACACATCAATCCTCCCAGAAGCCGGTGGGAGCAGGAACCGCAGCGACACAGGCAATTAACTGTTTAGTGCACCCCACTGTAAGTGTCTGTAGGACCAAAAGGTGCTCTGCTCTCTGTTCCACATCCCTTTGGCACCCCTTGTTGCAGGTGCACTGCTCAGAGGCTCGTCCCACTACAGGATGGGCAGAGTCCTTTTTATTTGAGTATTAAAGCTTGTATCTTTAATTCATCATCTAGTTGCCCCAGTCAGGCAGGTGCCAACATCCCCACTTGCAGTCTCACAGCCACAAACTGATGCTCAGCCCTGTGCTGCTTTCTCAAGGAGCCTGCAACCCAGACAGTGCACACCAAAGGGTGTCAGGTCATTCTGCACCTGAGAACCAGGATCTGACCTCATCCAGCTTGTGCAGCCCAGAAGAACCTGCCTTGCAGCAACTGAGCAACCTGGTCTAGTAGAAGGTGTTCCTGCCCATGGCAGGGGCTGGAACAAGATGGTTTTAAGGTCCCTTCCAACTCAACCATTCTCTGATTCTATGAATTGCCATCTTTGGGCTATTTTAAACCAATGCAATTGCTGCCCATCCCATAATGTGTTGCACAGTGAATATGAATGATGGCAGTGGACTGTGTCAAGCTGTGCAGGGCTGTAGGCAAGAGAGGGGCCTCAGCTGCATCCCTTCCTGCCCCTCTGCAAGTTGGAATATCCCATTTTCATCCCTCTTAATTGAAGTGGGTAGCACACTTACAAGGGGAAGCAAGAGGTTGTGCTTGGCAAACACTGGTGCACTCAATTAAAAGAAAATGCTCCCAGGAAACATGGAGCAGGGGAGGCAAGTGTGTTCGTTTATCCTCTGCTGCCTTTTATCCAGACTTCATTCTGCTTCCACAAGACCAGTCACACCTCTGTTGCTCCCCTTTATCCCTTACACCCACCCACTGCAGGGATCAAGCCCTGCCCAGAGCAAACACCTTGATGTAGTAAACCAGTTACCTGGTGGGCACTTCCTAAAATCGCTCCAGCAAGGCAGGAGCCTGAAGCAAACAAGTCTGACAGGACAGGGAGCTGACCATAATTTAATGAGGCTTCTGTGCACAAAGAAGGAATTATGGAATATGCAAAGTTTAATGGTAAAAGCATTCCTATTCATGAGTCACTTCTGAAGTGAGAGCTGTGTACTGCTTTCCCTGTTAGCTGCAGGTGCTTAATAACAACTTTGGGTTATCAGATAAGAAAGAATTTTAAGCTTTAGCTGCTCTTTCCCAGTGTTGCAATTCTCTGGAAGGTTTGCTTTGCAACGGCTTCCTCAGCCAGGTATCAGGATCATCTTTCATTTAAACAAAATAATAGGTTTCTGGCCAGGTTGAACAAAAAAAAGCCAAGCAGAACAGGCTCAAAAGACAAGAGGCAAATGGAACTCTTGTGTTATCAGTTTCCCAAAAAATAACATGAGTTTTAAATTTTTTTTCACCCCCACCTCACAGTTCTCAGTCACTTGAATAGGCAACTGTTATTTAGTTCATTTATTTACTTTCTGCCCTCACTAAAAGCAGAAAAACCCGAGCTGGCTGGTTTCCTGTGTCCTTTATAGGCACGTGTGAAAGTGCTGTTTGGGTCTGTCACTAACCCATTCCAGAAGGACAAACTTCACCCATCTCCAACCAGTTCCTGCAGAAACCAGTGGCCAAGCCCTGATGGGAGCAGCTCCTGCTCACACCACCCAGGTTTCTCCATAGCCTTTGGGTCTTATCCAACTACACTGGGGACTTGGTGGCTCTTTGCCAGGAGCAAAAGGGGCTGCCCACATTCACCCTCTGCCTCCATCCCATCCTGTTCCCAGGGAAGAGGGATCACCTCTTGCTGTAAACCTGGAGGGGTTCTGCCATGAACTGAGGATCTGACCAAAACTAAACTTGGCACCCAGCTCCCCCCTGGGAGCAATTCCCATGGCCTGTGTAATTTATTGTGCCTATCATCATGATCAGGATGATTTATTTGTCCTTCAAAGCACATTTTCTACGTGCCAGGTGCTGGGCGCAAAGAGGACAAACCAGAAAGCAATAGAGAATTGAAAACTCCTTAAATCTCAAGTTTGAAGTCTGAGAGAAGGTTCCAGGATGTCCTTTTACATCTACATCAGAAGGGGACACATCCCCAACTCCCTGTCCAGGGCACAGAAGGTGCCACAAAGCTTTGGAAAAGTTGTTTGTCATTTTGGGAGGTGGCAGAGAACATAAAGGTTGGAAGTGTCCAGCAGCCTTGCCTAAAGTCCCCATCACAGCCCTGGTGGAAACAGCACCTTTCCTTGGATATGAGCTCACTGAAGCACCAAGTGGACACCAAAAAAAATCATTAAATAATGGGAAGGATGCGGCAAGTGAACACAGAGCATCACAAAGTGGAGAGCAGATACAAAGTTCATTGAATGTGGCTCCATTGCACAAAACAGGCTGTTCAATGGCAGATGTCAAGTGTGTTTATGTTGTGGGAACATTTCCAGCTACTTCCTGGGGTCTTGGGAAGATCTCAGTGATTTGCATGAGAGAAAATGTTGTTGCCTGGTTAGAGATGAGAGTTTTCATATTTACACCTGTAGTTTCCACCCTCCATAAACTGTCAGGGGACAACAAACTCCCGCTGCAGCACATCCTTCATTTTACACTCTGCACTCAGGAGAAATCATTTTTTCATTTAAAAAAATGGTATTACAATTGACTGAAACTAATTGCAAACTCACATTAAATTCATTAGTTTGTTTGGCAACAAAATCAGAAATAATAAAAGAAAAAAGGGACATCAAAACACATTTTCCTTGATATTTTCAAGGAAAAGCTTTCTGACATTTCATTTGGAAACAAAGCTCTGTTTCAAAAGACACTCATGTTTAATAATTAAAAAGGGGAAAAGAAAAACAATCAAGCACAGCACGCTGAGACAAATGAAATGTTTTCTTGACCCAAAAAAAAACCCCTTAAAAATATATATTTACAGTTTCCTTTAGGGAAACAAGTTTTAACATAAACCCAGAATGAACCTCATCTTGGGAAGAGGGTTATCCCATGAAATAAAAATCAGCAGTTTGCACAGTCCCTGTCTCCAACATTTGCTTTATAGAGGAGCTGGTTCTGTTAGGGAAGTTTTGATAAGCTACAAACTGGTAGAAAGCAAGTAAATCAGGGAGAGATGGACCCAGCTGACACAAACCCTCAGGAGAAGCCAACCAGAACCTCATCAGGCACCAGACGGAGGAAAGAGAGGTGGTGTCAGGGCAGTGGCACGGGAGCCCAAATCAAATTGTTCACAGGAAGAAGAGAAGACCTTCAGTGCCAACATTTATCAGCCCAAAAATGCCTTTTTTCTTTTGGCTGTCTGCTGCTCCTGAAGCAGCTAAATCCAGGGGGAAGCCTTTTCCTGCTGTCTCCCTCGGAGCCTTTGTGGCAAATTAGGGCTGGGGGTGAGTGGCTCAGGAGTGATTGATATCTCTTCCTGGAAGACCAGACTTCCAGGTCATCTCGCCCACCTTGGGGCTGGCAGTTCATTATCATGCTAACAGCACGGCAGCCCCAAATCTCACTCCTTCAAACTGCAATCCTTTATTACCCGCTGTCAAAAATACCCTGGGCCAGTTACCATTCCTCCCACCTGCTCCCCATTTCCAGCCCTGCCTGCAAAACACTGGGCAAAACCCAGCCCTGGGTATAAGTCCCATCCTTTTATCTGTGCTGGGGGAAAATTGGGGGGGGTCTCAGCACGGGGTGGGCTCTGTAGGTACAGGAGGTGCTCGCTGATACCCAAACCTGTGATATTTATGTGGGCACAAAGTGCTACCCCCCCACACCATCCAGGGATTTTATCCCCCCTCAGGCTCAGGAAACTGATGAGGGTGCAGTGAATGGGGGTCTCCCGGGGCCAATTAGCAGAGATTTGGGTACCATCCAGACACTGCTGGGGATCACTGAAAAGCCTCTGCACTGTTCATCACTTAACAACACACACAGTGGGCACAGGGGGACTTGGAGCCAAAAGAGAGTTTTGTTTACCCAGACAGCAGGGCTTGGGCACCAGTGGTGGCAACCTGCGTTGTGTTATTGCATCCCAATGTATTCCAAGCACTACAAACAGCCCCAGCATTGTGGCTGGAATGCAAAGGAAGCAGAGCAGAACCTCGGGGGCAAAGATGGGATGCTGCAGATGCTGCAATAACCTTGTCACCTGGAAAGCCAGGGGTGTCTTCAATGCATTATTATTATTGCCTTCCTGGGATGTGTTTTGCATTTCTTTGCCTATGCAAAGCAGGGGAGGAGGCGAGGATGGGCATTGAACAGCTCTCAGTGCCAAGATGGGGGCCCTGCAGCAGGGAGCAGGGTGAAGGCAGGCCTGCCAGGGGGTTTGGGTATCTGCCCTCTGCCCTGAAAGGAAGGGGATGCTCTTACATAAAATATGTTCAATTGTAAAGAACAAGCCAGACGTGCCTCCAGTAAATCTGATGATGCCCAAAATTTCCCTGAAAAACCAGACAATATTTCCCCCCCCGCCCCAGCCTTTCCACTTGCAGTGATGCTCGAGTGCCCCTTATAACTCCAGAGCAGAAAACATTTCTTCTGCAGGAGCATGTCTTAAAGGTGATGGCATGTTTTTATGAGGCCAGGAGGGAAACATTTCAGCCACGACTAAGAGTTTGCTGTCTAGACACATATTCCACCAAAAAAGGGACACTTTAACATAACCCTTACACAGCTCACAGACTATTGAGCACAACTACTCAAAGAGCCTTTTAAGTCTCACACCCCAAAAGTCTTTCTGCCCACAAGCAAACTTCAGCCAAAGTACACAAACTTCAGGGACACCCCAAATGCTGCCCTCACCCCAGGCACTCCCCCCATGCATCCTGCCAGCACAGCATGAATTAAGGGCTGGATAAGAAGCCTGCAGCTAGCAGAAACACTCCCAACTTCAGACAGCTTCAAACCCTCTTAGAAGGAATATCTGAGTTTCCATGCTGTAACCAGGGAAAACACTTGTGTGTTGAAGGGAAGCATTTCCCGGGGAGCAGACAGGAATTATCCCTTCACTTTCAGCAGTCACATGAACCTGAAGTGTAATCTGTTGTGCATGGAACCTACTGGAAACATCCCTTTTGGCTGTTCAGGGGCGTCTCTCCTGCTGTATATTGTGCCCCTTTGATTTCTGCTTGCATGGGGTCCACACAACGTGGCAGCACCATCAGCTGGAAGACCCTGCACAGATAAAGAGCTCAGCCTGACAGGAGCAAACCTGCCAACCAGTGACAAACATTTCTGTCATTAAGGACAGAAGCGAGTGATGTGGTTCCAACTGTCCTGCTGGGGGTGGAGGAGGATAATCCCATTATCAGTCATCTGCAAGAAACTGGATCCCCAGCCTGACCACGGCCACTGGAGCTGTCAGGTGGCAGACAGGCACGTTGGGAGCAGAGATTTGAAGCTGCCAGACAGGTCTGAGGTTTCTTGTCTTGCTGATCTAACCTGATCAAAGACACAGGCCATGGCTCCTTGTTACAGAAGTCCTGAAGCACAGCTATGAGCCAGGTGTATTTGCACTGACCCCAGGTTTCAACAGCAGAAGCCATCCCTCTGAGGATGGGACAACTCTGAAAGTTAGCAGAAATTCAGAGTTAAACCCCACTTCTGAAGAGTTATTAAAGCACTGAGTCTCTGGACTTGCTTTCTTCAGCTACCAGCAGTGTTCCCCACACCAACCCTTTTTCCTCCTTTCCATTGCCATCCAGACCAGATCTGGCTCCCTGGGAACAAGATATGCCAGTTAGAATATCGGGAAATTCAACTTCTGATGACATAAGGATGGAGACAGATCAAATACATACAAGACAGAACAAAACCTTAAATTTTAGAACAGTAAAAAAAACATATGTTCCATTTATTTCTGTTGCCAAATTCTACAGCTATTTCTGTCCTTGCTAACCCTTCTCACAGGTAATCACAGCAGTGGATTTGCTTCCTTCTGAAAGGCACATGGATCACACTAGATACACATAAAGGGTGACTGTGTGCTGTGCCTTTGAAATCCTGCTGTTGGTTATGCCTGGTTAGGAATGATTTCACCTCAGTAGATGGTTATTATTCACAAGTTCCTGACCCACTCCCCCGGTTGCAACTTCACCCTCCTGGGTTTTCCTGTCTGGGAATTGCTCTGCAGTTGGGTTTAACACCTTGACAGACAATCTCTGCTGCAGTGTTAGTGTTACTTCTACCAAACCTCAC
Source organism: Scytalopus superciliaris (assembly GCA_013400415.1). Classification (NCBI taxonomy): domain Eukaryota; kingdom Metazoa; phylum Chordata; class Aves; order Passeriformes; family Rhinocryptidae; genus Scytalopus; species Scytalopus superciliaris. The sequence continues at coordinate 749,041 of VXBX01008033.1, forward strand.
ATAAATGCTATCGGGAAGGCACAGAATAAAATTCATTTTACTGTGAGGTGTGAATTGCCCAAAAATAAGTCCTCTCCAGGATGGGGACCCTTGGTTGGCTCTTAGAGCTGGGGCAGAGCAAGAACCAGGTTTCTGTGCTATTACAGGACCAGATTAAGAGATGATGCCTCACAAGGCTTATTGGGGGATGATGAATCCTGGACAATGATGCAGCAGAGCAGCCCAGCAAGGGGAATAGTTTTCAGCATGAGAAGGACACGTGAAAACACCTCCAGGGTGGCTGGAAATGCTTGTTTGGCTCAGCTACTGCTGCCTGTAAAAGAGCTCCTGCTGTCTCAAGCTGCTGGAAGTTGTTCACCTTGGCTCCTTCAGCATCTCTCCAGCCTGTGGGATACAAGAGATTTCAGTTTCTACAGACTGATTAAATAGACATCATTACCATTTGTCATTGGTACACTTCAGATCACAGCACTGGAGACCTCACATGGAGCAGAGGCAGTGGTCCAAACACCAAGCTAATGGAGAACCGAGGAGAACTATGGGTTACTCCAATAAATAGCAGAAAATTGGGGGAAAAAAACGATTAGAGACTAGACTTCTATCCAAAAACATAGTGGGACCCAACTCCAGAGGCCTGTAAAATGTTTCAGCTGCAATATTTTCATTAAAAAAAAAAAAAAAAAGAAAAAGAAAAACCAAAACAGAAGGACTTCTTTTGCTTTTCATCAAGACGTCAAAATTAGTGGTGAGACTGAAACCACTGCTTCTCTTCCCACCCAAGGCAGCAGTAAAAATGTCACTGCCTGAAGGGTGGCAGCATCCTGAGGGGCCTCCTTGGCCCAGCACACCCATTACAGCAGCTTTACTGGGGAGCTGCAAAGGTCTGTGCTAACCCTGCCGGCCCCCTCAGTAGCTGCCAGCTTGGGGAAGGAGCGACATTGTCGCTTTAGGACGAAGCCAAGCAGAGAAACACGTGTCCTGGGCAGGCTCAGGGAGCAAAGTGGATGTCCCAGGAGCTCCTGGCAGGTGGCTGGGGCTCCCAGTGCCCCCGGTGGGGTCTGCCTTGCCAGAAGGAGCACGAAAGCCCCGCTGAGGCTCCCGCAGCCCCAGCCCCGGGCGCTGGCACTAATGAAGCTGGCTGGCCCTCCTTCCCTTTCTCTTTTCTTTTCCCAAGTTGGAGCACCCCATGCCACCAGAATGTACTTGAAAGAACAAGATACTTCCTTTGTGCGGGGAAACAAATGATGATTAATGTGTTAGTTGTAATTAATCTGCGATGACAGATTAGCAGAGCAGTGGCAGTGCCTTTTGCTGCTGCAGGAGCCAGCGCTGATAGGACAGCTGGTGAGAGGGGACACCAAATTCAATTTGCTCCTCATTTGCATACATATGACAACCATCTGTGCTAATAGCACTGCAATGTCTCTATTAGGCTCTCTTCTAGTGTGCCAGCTCACCTAGGCTCCAATTAGGCCTTTAAGCGAGGAAGCTTAAAGCATAAATATTTGCCGAGGGGAAGGGGTGGCTCAGTGCCTGCCCTTCCTGCTGGAGCCTGAGCCCTCTCCAGAGCCAGAGCCAGAGCCAGGATGCTCTGCTGCTGTTTAGCGCTTGGTAATGACAGGCTGAGCTCCAAGAGCCCCATATTATCCAAAAATGCTTCAAGCCGTGCAAGAAAATCCAAAAGAAGGCTGGTTGAAAACCAGTCGTGCAACGGGGAAGAAACCTCGGCCAGCAAGGGTCATGTCTGCCCCGTATTTTCACCCAAATTTGGGAGCTCTGGCTGGAGTGTTACCCTCAGGGGGGAAGAGGCTGTTGGCAGCCATGGAGAGGTACCAGGTGGGAGGTGACCCCTGCAAAGGTTGTCCCCTGGCCGGGTTTCAGCTGACACGCCACTTCGCAGCTGCTGCTGGAGCAGCTGTGCAGGAGCAGCACCAGCACACACCTGGCCCCAGTGACGGGCGTGCCACGGGGGTTTGAGCCAAGTGGCCATTTATTTTTGTGTATGTAATTCAAAAATAGCAGTCCCAGGCTCCCCTGAAAGCCAATTAGGGAACCAGTTAATTAATGAGCTGGCTCACCTACCCGGTTATTCCTGTTCTTCCCCATCAAGGTGATTTCTGCAATTTTGAGTTTGTTTCTTGTTTTTCAGCCGTAACACCTCAACCCCTCCAGAACATTCATTGAACTGAGAGCACAGGGAAGGAGAAAGGACTGGGCAGGAGTTCCCCGTGTCCACAACAGTAATACCTGCAGCCAACCCAGAGCTGGGCTGCTGCTCCAGGCACCATGTAGGTCCCTTCAACATGCCCAACTGGAAACCAGCCATGGAGAGTGAAGTAGCAGCCACTCCTGCAGCTGACCAAACTCCACCTTTGTGTGGTTCGGTGCTGCAAGGACTTTTCTACATCCTGACCAGGCACCAAGCCCCAGTCCTGGCGCTGGGTGAGCCCTGCAGTGACCACCTGCTCCTGCTCCCAGCATAGGCTCATGGAAGCAGGATCAGTCCTGCAGTGTCTCCATGGAGAGCTTTCCCCTTGGCTGTGCTGGCACAGCTGCTTTTAAGAGACATCAGCTCTTCTACTGCAGAACCCAATCTCTGATATCAAACCCTAATGCAAAAAGCAATCCAAAGCAGGCAGGGACCTCTCCACAGAGAGAATTCAGGTGTATCAGACCATTATATCTGTTCTGAGGGAAAATCCTACTGTGTTTTTTGGAAAACAACTTCCCACCTCTGCTCCATCCAGCACAGGGCACTGGTGGTGCAAGGCAGGCATTAACCTGCTCCTCTGAACACGCACAGCCCTGCAGTGTTGTGAGCGATGGGGAACAAAGGAAATGAACCTCAGAGCCCTGAAATGCTTAGTTTAATTCCAGACAATCCAAACCACATACACATCTCCCCAGTTTTCATCACCTGAGTATGGGCCAGAAGTTTACAGATCAAACATAACAGAAGGACATTGTAATTGTCCCGAACATAAGTATTAAATAAAGCCAGAACTGACAAAAGTCAGACATAAAACAGCACTTTAAGAGTCCAAGGAGAATGAGATGTGAAAATATGCAATTAAAATCTCCAGACAATCTTAACTCCACCCTCCAATGACACCAGGTGTGGTACAATGATGATCAAGGCATATTCCTTCCTATGGAGACCAACAGGTTCAGCATTACTTGTCTGTGTGCCCACTCAAACCATGGAAATTTTATCCTGAAAGAAAACCTTGCCCTCCACTGGCACATCCACAGTTCTCATGGTTCTATTTCTATATTTTCTTTTGTGAATGATGAAGCAAAAGTTTTATATTTTGCCTTTGGAAATAAAAACTACTGGAGGTTCAAGTTCAAAGGAGGAAAACTTCCACTACAAGCTTTTTCTATGAAAAACTATTTCCCAAACACAGTGCCTGTTATCTGCCCTGTCAACGTGGACAGACAGATCATGCTTCAAGCTAAAACCAGCTACAGAGTTTCCTGACCTGACAGTATTAGCATTACATGATTTATATTTTTGGCCACTTCCTTTTTTCTATTATTGATCCAGATCATTAACTACCAGTACGTTAATTAACAATGTCATCCTGTAACTCAGAAAAGGCCAAATAATGGAACAGCCCCGTGCAGCTGGTGTAAATCAGTTAATTAGTTCACATGAGTTTTGAAAGTTTCTCGAAAAAAGAAAAATATTAAGGTTCAAGGAGCGGGAGTGATGGAGAAGCTGCCATGGCCAGGCTGCATCTGTGTGTGCTGGGCTACCAGCAGGGTGCAGATGCAGCTCCCAACTCCTGGACAAGCAGATATCCCATTGGAAAAGTACAGCCATGAAAGGAAAATAAGCAAGGATGTGCTGTCAGGGAAAGCAGCCCAAATACCAGGGCCTGGGGCTGTGTGTGTGCTGGAGCTGCAAAGCCAGCAAGGGCATTTGCACAATTCTGGAAATGGCAAGTTTGCAAGATTTGCAGCTAAAAAATAGGATTTTTGCAGTCAGATCCTTGCAATGTCTTACCTCATTAGAGAAACACTGCAAAAAGCCCAACAGCAGGTATTTTCTAGGTTAAATCCTCAACACATGCAATGTGAAGTTCTCAGGGGGTGGCTTTTTTTGGGAGCCAAACCTCACCTCTCTGCCTGAAAGGCAGCCACTGCAGAGCACCCAGCACCACAAAAGCATTTATTCCCTGGACAGAAGAAACCAGGACCACCCATTGCACATGGAGCTGGCAGGGATGGCACCCAGCTGTGCCCCTCCATCCTGCTGCTCTGGCCAGGCAGCTGCCACCCCTCCATGGGCCACAACTCAGCTTTTTCTTCTCTGCCCAGCAGCAAAAACAGCTCTGGGGGGCTCAGCTGGGGCAAAACCACAGCCTTTTGTCTCCTCCCTTCTTTGCACCCACAGGTACAATCATGAAGACAGAGCTGAGAGTCTCCAGCCCTGCAAGAGGGGGAGCTGCCCACCAGGACAAGGACTGCACTTCCACTGCTGGGTTTGTTCATGTCCATGGAGTGTCCCCACCCAAACCAAGTGAGGAATGAAAGAATGGTTTGAGTCATAAGGGACCTTAAAGTTCATCCAGTCCCACCCCCTGCCATGGGCAGGGACACCTCCCACCAGCCCAGGTTGCTCCAAGCCCCGTCCAACCTGCCCTTGGACACTCCCAGGGATGGGGCAGCCACAGCTTCTCTGGGAAACCTGTGCCAGGGCCTGCCCACCCTCACAGGGAAGAGTTTCTTCATAATATTTAATCTAAATCTACCCTCCTTCAGCTTAAAGCCATTCCTCCTTGTCCTGCCAATCCATCCCTTGTCCAAAATCCCTCTCCAGCATTCTTGGAGCCCCCTGAAGCACTGAAAAGGGCTTTAAAGTCTCCCTGGAGCCTTCTCTTCTCCAGGTGAACACCCCCAGCTCTCCAGGCTGTCTTCAAGACAGACGTTCTTTGTGGCCTCCTCTGAGCTCTCCAACAGCTCCACATCCTCCTTGTGTTGGGGACCCCAGAGCTGGAGGCAGCACTGAAGGTGGGATCTCACCTGCTGCTCACACGCGGCTTTTGGGGCTGCAAGTGCACATTATCAAGGCATGTCAAACTTCCTTGTCCTCTGACACCCCCAAGTCCTTCTCCCAGCTGTGCTCTGAAACCTGTCCAGCCCCTGCTCTTGGCAGAGCAACTTGCCAAGTTGAGCAGGAATCCCACAGCAAGCTGTTCCCACAGTTAATATAAGAGGCCATGCTCTTAAGGGGTGAGTTATGTGTATAGGAAGGAAGATTGAGATGATAAATAATGCAGCCCTCCCAGTGGCACTTCAGAGTGATGTGGCAGTGCTCTCATTTGCGAGCAACATGCTAATTACCCTTTGCCAGGGAGACTCCCTTGTCCCACCAGCCGTGGTGCATCTTGATGGTGCTAAGCAGGTCTGTCTGCTGCTTTAATCAGCAGCAGCCTCGTGCTGTCACCAACACTTCCGAGCCAAACAGTGAATAAATGTTGACAAAACTCACTGACACTCACATCCAAAAGCTGCAGAGCTCCTGGTTTTTATCTTTGCTCTCAAGGGACAAACTCTGGTGAACCCTGGCAGGCCCAGCTTGTGAGGGTGACAGCCAGCAGGACCAGGGCACACACAGGAGTGGGATGTGGGGTTTGACAGTGTCCTCTGGTGCACAAAAAGCTTCAAACTTGTATTCTCTCCTCTCCAGGAAGCAGAAAGTGTTCAGCACACACATCTGGGAGCCCGGTGTTCACATCACCACCGACACTGACGTTCCTCGTGGCCTTGGCTGAGTCATTTTGCCTCTTGCACAAAAATTACACGGTGTGCAGGACGGACAAGGGGTGGCTTGGGAAGATAACTCCCATTTTGCCCAAGGAATGCTGCCACATCAGGGAGAAGCTAAAATAAACAGCAGGCACAGAATGATTCATCACTCCCAGCACCGTCCAGGATGAGGCAGCCTCTGTGGTGGGTCCCGTGCAGACATCCCTGCCCCTGTGATTAGAGCGTAATTGCTGCCCAGAGGGATGTCCGGACACACACACGTCGTGCCCCGAGGGGACGGGGCTAAATCTGATCCCAGGGAAGCGGCACAGGAATTCAGTGTGGGTTTGTTGCTGCAGTGAGCAACCAAACCCTCTGGGGAAGGAGCAGGCAGGGTCAGACCACGAGCCTGGGACCTGCTGGGAGGTCAGGGTGACATTTCACCATCCACCCTGCCAGGGAATGCTTCCAGCCCAGTGCCAGCACTGACCTCTCCAGCCCAAATCTCCTTCCCTTCTGAATCTGGGGGGCCTTTTGCCAAACAGCTTTTAGCCAGGCTGGGCTGTGGGATGTCCTCTCTGGGGCAAGATACATCCCAGACCCTGAGCTATGAGCATTTCTGCAACCAAATAGAGAATTCCCCACTTTGCTGCTCTCACTATGCCCATGAGCTTGCAGAAAAATCCCACCCATGCTCATTTTAAACCCCCAAATTCCTAATTGGACCCTTACCCTGTGGGTACCTCCACTTCCTACAATGCTGCAGGAAAACCACATGCCTGCAAAGGCAGGGGACAAGGTCAGAAGCAGCTGCATCAGCTAATCCATGTCCACACACCCTTCAAAAATCCCCCAGCTCCTCCACTGCCCTTCCAGCCCACTGGTGCCTCCATCCCACTCCCCTTTCTGCTCACCGAGACAGATGGTCTGATTCCTCCTCCCCATCACTGCCCTCCATAATCTAGTTTATTGGACACAAATTAGTCAACACCAGAGCTATGTTAATTAGTGGCTCATTAATTTTTCAGTTCACTGGTTGAATGAGAAGAATAGAAACATTCACATTATGGACACCAAAACTTGGTTTCACCTGAACTGCAGTATTTCAGTCTCATTTCTTAAAGCTATTTGGGGATGACACTTTAAACAGAAATGTCAGTTTGAAACAAAATACTCTGGAAAAAGCTGAAATGAAGCATTCTGACTTCCTTAAATTTTGTTGCCTCCCATGCACAAGGGAATGTGCTGGGAGATGATTTGATGAATTTGACCTGAATGGAAGAATTATTTCAGCTGACTAAGCATGCAATTTATTTTTTTTTTTTTTCAGAGAAACATCATTTCATCAAAAGTTTCATCCCACAAATGTATCATTTATGCCACTGTTGCAAGTGTAGATTTAGTGTTCAAAGCTATTAGGGAGCAACTGAACATGAGTGTGAGCAGCCAGCCACAGAATAGGTGGCACATACCCATGTCCCTGCCTTTGGGGCACAACTGCTGCTGTCTGGGTGTCCCATCCTACCTGTCACCCCAGCACGGCACAGCTGGAGCACCTTTTGCCTCTGGAAGAAGGGCCTGAGCTCTTCAGAAGGCAGAAAAATGCTCTGAGTGTTCCTGTTACCCATCCAGTGCTCCTGTTCCCACCCAATCTGGAAGTGTCCAAGGCCAGTTTGGACAGGACTTGGAGCAACCTGGTCTAGTGGAAAGTGCCCCTGCCCATGGCAGGGGGTAGAACTGAATGATCTTTCAGGTCCCTTCAACTCAAACCATTCTGTGATTCTACAATTTACAAGGACTCTTGAAATATTTACTCAAGGCTTACTCAGGCAGGTCTTTGCCTGCTGTGAGTAACTGACAGGTTCAAAACCTGCTTTTCCCCCCCTCCCTAAATGAATGCCCAGGTCTGTAAAAGACTTCAGGCTGCTGCCACTGCCTCCAGAGCCTGCAGGCAAAGGAGTGCTAGGTGGCAATTTTAAGGAAAATCCTTCTTTTTGGCCTTATCCCTGAAAGGTGACACACAGAAAGCATCAGTGGCCAAACAGCTCCAGCAGAGAAGGAAGATATAGGAAAAGCCTAGAAGAATGTCCCAGTTTCATTCCTGTTCTGTCTACATTTGTGAATGGGAAGCATTTGGGTGAGGTGCAGGCATTGCAGTACCCACATGCACCTCCCACAGCCAGGGGAACCCACAGCACAAGAAAGGGGTTATTACAATTACAACTTCTATTACTTTTAGTGACCTAATTGCTCTTAGAAGCTCTTCCTCCAGAACTGTCTTTTCCTGTTGTAGCTTGTCACAAGCTCACACTGTTTCCTCTGAGCAACAAGAAGCCTCTTTGAGTTTAATCACAGAACTGTTTAGGCTGGAAAAGCCCCTTAAGATCCTCGAATCCAATCATTCCTCCAGCACTGCCAAGGCCACATCTACATTGCTTTTAAATCCCTCCAGGGATGGTGACTACAAAACTGCCCTGGACAGCCTGTTCCAGTGCTTGACAACCCTTTCAGTGAAGAAATTGCTCGTAATACCCAACTTAAATGTCCCCTGGAACAACTTGAGGCTGTTTTCCCTTGTCCTATGACTTATTACTTGGGAGAAGAGCCTGACAAATTCTGCTGGCAAGTGGAGCACATGTGCTGCCCTCAGCCAAATCTGTCCCATCACCCAAAAAACTGTCCTTCAGTGCATCAGTGTCCTCCACAGCAAAAAAGTGTCAAGTGAAAGCCTGGGATGTGGTGGGTTAAGGATCAACTACCTGGAATTTTCAATTTCTTACAAGCACAGTGCATTTTTGGACACTTGCAGTTGTTCCCACACACAGTGGGACACGTCACTGCATTAGTGACAGCCAAGAACAAGTACATGAGGGTGTCCTTTGGTGACACCACTCACAGGGGGGACAAGGCTGGTGGGTGACATTTCACTTGTGTCACAGCCCCACTGATCAGTCACTTTGGACTATTTGGAAGTTAAGCCTTGGTTTGGTTTTGCAAGTCAAAGATGCCCCCTTGATGAACTTCTCCATAGAACTGCTTTGCCTTTTGTTTCCTGAACAGCACCAGAAATCAGAATGGCACAACCAGTTCTGGGTATTAATTACAACATATTCTGGTATTCACCGCTTTTAAAACTCCAGATGCTGCATTGACCAAATTGCACAAGAGTATTACCTTATTTAACATGGAATTACGTGTTCCTGTCCCTTGTGGTTAGCACAAAGAGCACCCACAGGAAACAAGCACATCCTAAACGCTCAGAAACCAAGTAGTAAATGAAAACCCACAAATTTATTGTGTCTAAAAACACATATTTCAATTTTACAGCTGATCTCAGGAGTTTTCAGGCTGATTCAGGGCTTTCTCACCATCCACCTTTTCATGTTCCCAGACTGGAGCACAGACAGTTGTCTCCCCTTTCTCAGGAGGATTCACTTTGGGCTCTGCTGTTTCCAGTTTTCCCCAGCCCTGATGCTGGGTTTGATACCACTGTCCCCCTGCACAAGGACAGCCACACAGTGCACAATTCCCTGGGTCATTTCCCCACTCCCTACAGCAGATAGATCAACCACTTGCCTCAGTTCCATTCTCATTTCTTATTACTCAGTCCTCCCTATTTCACAGTCTCTGACTATCTGCTTTTATCCTTATAATAAATTAATCTCCAGTGCCATTTCTCGGTCTTATATCACTTTGAGGCACCGAGCTCCATCCCTTCCCAAGTCTGCTCCTCTGTCTCCCTCGTGATGCTCCTCTGAGCTGTTAGTCACTTGCACTCAAACCTTTAGTCCCAACTTTCATTTTTTAAAGTGGTTTATGACTTCTTCAATTTAGTAAGACGTTACTGAATGAGGCTGGAGTTTGTCTCGTCAGCTTTTCCAGCAAGGTTATAAATCTGCTTGTGAAACATGAATCTGATGAGAGGTTTGAGGAGTTACAGGCCTTTATTCCTAACAGGCTGCAGATGCCTGTGCCTCTGGATCTCAAATGAAATCTATTTTAAATATATTTTAGTTGGAATGCATAACATGTGGGGATGTTACAGGGATTCTTCAAGGGCAGCAAGTGAGCTGTTCCCAGAGGCTCAGGGCAGCCAGGCCAGCCTCCTGCAGCACTTGCTGATTAAGGTGATGTCCTGAAACCCAGGAAACCTTAAATTCTGTTATCTTACAGAGGAAAAGCATGGCCTCTGTCCAATACAGGAACATGCCCCACAGTGATCAAATAGCATCCATGGACTGGACTGGTTTAATCCCCTGAAGCCACATTATCCAATCTGCCACAGAGGAGACAAGACAAAACTTATCCCAGGAGGCCCCAAGACTCATCCCATAGCAGGGGAGGCAGCTCTCCAACACATGGGAATGGTTACCCAGGTTTAACCAGGATGTGCAGACAAGATTACATTTCTCCAAAACTTTTTAATGGGCAGTTACATACTCCAGGTAGCAGCTGAGGTCTGCCCTTGCCACAGGAAGGATGCACTGGAAATTAGCTGTAAATAGTCCCTCAGCACCCATTTCTAATGCTGGAAACCAAACCCTTGCAATTTACTGCTTATCCAGAGCCCAGGGTTAAGGCAGCAGCATATGTAAGGAAGCCAGGCTATTCTGTCAATGTGGATTATCCATGGAGCAACTGGTGATTGTCTTTTCCAGCTTCCCCAGGTGGATACGGCCCCACTCACCAGCAGGGATTGCCACAACCCCCAGGGATCCTGCAGCATCACCCGCTGCCAGCACCTCATCCAAACCCCATCCCTGCACCCAGCCTGCATCCCAAACACCTCAGCAATTCTCTCCATGCCAGGAAGTTAGGGAACTAAACACTTGTTAGTTATACCATTAAGCACCACAAATAAATAGCAGCCAAAGCCCACTGAGCTCTTCCTGCACCTCTGAAACCTACAATCTAAAGAATATATTCTTCAGCCCCATCTGCTGGCACCGTATCCATTAGCTCTTTGCATATGTAGCTGTAAAAGCTCTTCAGGTACAGCTGCAGCTCTCCCCAAACCAATACCCTGCACCCCAACACCACCCCTGAACATCACAGGAATGAGGGAAACCCAGCAGGGCTCCAGAAATGAGCATGCCAATCTCTCCCCATTAAACCATGTCACCAGGAGGTTTGTGGAGAAGGGACATGGACAAATGCCATAAGTTCGGCAGGCACATAAAGAAAGAATAACCTCTGGACAAGCTTTTCCTGAAAACACAGCATTTCCTTGGAACTGAGTCCAGTGGGGAGAGTTATTATGGGAAGATTTACTTCCACCGGGATGCCAGGCTTTTAATATCACCCTTTTAAATAATGCACATTTAAAAAGGTTATTTTACTGCGAGAAAAGGTTAACGCTATTGTTAGTTCTCTCCTGCCTATCCCGGATCAAGTGCCTTATGTCATCCACTAGTAGCAGAAATAAATGTGCTGTTACCTGGCTGGGGCACAGACTGTGTCAGACAGTGGCTGTGGATGAAGGCCAGGAGTGGGGGAACCACGATGGGAATCTTACACAGAGTTTCATCATGGAGAAGTCCTGGTTAAGGGGCTCAAGTCTGGCTGTTGCTCAGGTTTTGGCTGTGCTGAATTCACCATGTCCCATATTGCAATGAAGCCTGCACCTGAGCAAGAGGAGCAAACTGCACATCAGCTGCTGTTGGGAGACATCCATCAATGGCCCCCTTGCACCATCCTGCTCTGGCCCCTTCCCCTCCCAGCACAGAGAGCTGGGGGAGCCACACCAGCTAAAGGGGCTTTGATGTTCCTACAGACAACACCAGCTACTGCTGCAGAATCTCAAATCTGTAAAGTCACAAGGGTTAATTATTGATCCCCAGCAAATACAAACTTGAGAGGATGCAAAGAAGGTGTGTGGTTCAGTGCTTTGCTCCATGCTTGGGCACATCCTAAGAAAGTGCCCTGAGCAGGTGACTTCCCATCCACTTCCTTCCCTTGCACTTCCCCAGTCACCTCACACAACCCAATTACTTGTTTTTCTCCCTTTCAGGTTCAGTTTATTACCAGCTTAGTCCCTGGTACTGCCCTGCTAACTTCCACCAGCCGTGACTGAGGGTTATTAAAGCACTTGGCAGGCACATCACTCCATCACCATGTCCCTTCTTGCCCTCCAGCTCGGCTTCCTCCTCTCTTAACCCCAACACCAGACAGAGGCAGGGATGAGGTGGTAAAAGGGAACTTTTGCTTGAAGAAAACAAGACTTTGGGTGAAAAAGGTGCTTTTCTGCAAGATAAACTGTTCTTTGATAAGGCAATCATCAAACTGCTTTCTAGTTTGCACTGGGATAAGGCTGGTGGAAGGTGCACCAAGTTGCAGCAGTATGAGGTCCAGGCAGGGCTGGGGTCAAAGCCACCATCTCACTGGTCACCAAACCCTGTCCCTTGGTGCTCCCAAGTGCTGGACTCCATTTCAGTGCCATGCCAATGACTTTATACCACAACTGTGCAACATGCTGGCCATGGAGAAGCCTCTGCTTGGCCAAGCCCTGAGGTGGGGACCAGACTGAAGGATTTCAGCTGCCTGTCTCCAGTGTGTCCTGCTGTCACTGTGAGCTATCTCAGCTCCACTGCTAGTTAGCTAATGAGTCTCCTCACTAAATCATTAGCTCTGCCTGCTCCCTGTTAACCTTTTCTCCCAGCCTCATCAAGAGATATGAGGAAACATGCATCATGCAGGAGGGGAAGGTCTATCTTTTCTGTGATTTACTGATGTACTAACCTGCAACGCTTCCTGGGATGAAGCTTTCCCCCACCATAACCCTACTGTCTTTGGCATTATTACAGCTGGGAAAAATTTATCTCACTTAGTGGAAAAAGGTGGTCTAGGGAGGAAGGGGAGGGAAGGACTTGCTGATTCCAGCCCTGGGATTATATTTCTTCAAGAAGGAGAAATTGATAGATGGGGGATTTATAAGGGATCCACTGGGAACAGCACAGTCAGCTCTGCAGTGTGGTTTGCAACCTGCAATCCCAGCACATTCTGCAGCTCATGTGGTTTAACTCAAATTTAATTTACTTTGGTGGGAACTTTTCTTTATGTTTTGACTTGCATATAATGAGATCACAAGTACCTGTGAGCACAGAGCTGATGGGCACAGGGAAAGACTTTCACTACTGAAATGTGTCATCAGGAAACACTGGAGTAGTTGCTGCTCTGATTTGCTTTGCCTGGGGATCCAGCACAGTGTCCCACCACTCTGTGTGGCTGTTGTGGCTGAGTTGGTAAGGTCTGAAGTGCCTTGACTGTTTCCTGTGGTATGTTTTCCCAGTGTGTACCTGTGGGACTGGAAGCTGCTCAGGAGATCCAGAGGCACAGAGCAGGGTCACACAAGGTACCCAGCAACAAAGCAGAGAACTGACTCTCCAAGGTGTTCTCATGATAATCCTGGAACTGCTGGAGCAGGGAAGAACTCTCCTCTAGTAAATCTTTAGGATCTAAGAGTTGTGTTACAGACTCCACTTGGTTTTGTCTCAGATAACTTACAAAGGCTTTTCTTGTAGTGCTTATGACCCAGTCACACCATACAAAGAAATATGTTTAAGACTGGCCAGTTCAATAGTCAAGCCATGGTCAGGTATTTCAGACAAAAATAACTCACTGGCACAAAGAAACACATCCCCTTTCAAATATAAACCTCCTGCTTTACATCACTCACCTTTTTTGGTGAAGTTTTTCTTTCCCTTTCCAAGCCCTGTGGCTTCAGCCTGGCCTGTATTTGTATCCTGAGTGTGCAATAAATCTTTTGCCTCACTTAAAAGCACCTCGTAGCAGTGGTCTGAGGAAATGCTTATGGAAAGTTATCCCTGTACTTTCAGTTGTTATCCAAGGTGTTCTTGGTTGTTTGAGCAGAATCCCACCTGAGATGGTTCTTACCCTCTCCCCTTGCTCCATGGCAAGCAGCACTGGGGGGGTTGCACCCCTGACACCAGCACTCCCTGATGTGGGTGGAACATTTGGGGCTATTTGGTGGCTCACAGGATTATAAGCTGAGCATTTAGGGGCCGGCTCAACCCAGCAAGTTGTGTTTATCCCACTCTGCCTCGAGGTTGTCTCCTGGGAATAGGGGTGAGTGGTGCAGAGGAATTCGGTCAAATCTAACCCCATCAACAAAATAATGCTAGAGGAAAACAAAGCAGGGTTAGCTGCCCATGCCCTGAGCTTGCTTTCTGTGTCTCATTCATGTGAGGTGCTCATGTTCACCTTCCATGGTATTTGGTGTTCTCCATCTGCTTGTCTGCCTGGGAAGGCTCTGCCTTGCAGGGATGAAGGGCAGGATGGGGCTGTAATGAGCACAAGGGTGACTCACTCAGGGCTGTGGAGATCAGTGATGCCAGGCTAATGGGATGCGTTGCCCCAGAGCAGTGGGAGGAAATGTCTTCCCTGCTCTGTGAATACTTCCAGGATTTTGTAAGTTCTCTTCAACTCTAGTGACAATAAACTGACAGGTTTTCTAGAAAACTAGAAAAACCCTGAATAACTTACCAGGTAAGAGCCCTCAAGGGATTTAGGTTGTGCAGTGAAGATGGATGGATGTGTACAAGTGCACAGTCACAAGCCTGTGAGCTCCTGTCGAAGGGAGGTTTCCCCAGTATGACTGACTGGACTCTCTGCAGCCTCACAGCCAGAAGATTGTTACTATTCCGCTCAAATTCTATAATGGGAAGGACTTGAATAACTTCAACACATAATGTGGAAAGTCCTGGTGGGGCAGGAGATGTGTAACTCTTATTATTCCTCCTAATACATTTCTTCTTGTTTAAATATAAAAGAATGCAAACATAGCATTACCCAAAGTGACAGATTTTGAGGACTGGCTTCTAAATCAAGGCATTTTGGGATCTGATAGGTACATGGAAATGTGCAGTTCTTTCTGAGTCCTGTTTACTGCTGGCCTTCCAACAGCTGAGTGATCCCAGATCACTCACAGGAGGAAAAAGCCGGATTTCTGACCACATTAACTCAGGATCTCAAAGGGCAGGTGGGATATGATACATCTTGTGCAAGGATGTCTTTGCTCACTAGTCCAAAGGTTTCTCAGTCCCTGGTCAGTAAGGTCCAATACAGATTTCAGATGGCTTTTTAGAGAGTTCCTGGGATCCTGAGGGCTTGTGAGCACCTCAGCTGTTCCTCCTGGCTGGAGAGGAAAGTTAAACGGATACTCAAGTGTTCTGTTTGCAAGAAGATAAACAGCCTGCTCCCAAATTTGTGGTAACTTAGAAGCACCAGTTTTGCCTTGGCCCTGCACTCCAGGGTCAGCAGAGGGACTTCACCCACACTTAAAAGAGTCAAGTTTTGGGTTGTACTTGAGGCAAACATCTGATTTATTACTTGGTTAGAAAAATTTACCTCCCACTGTGTCTGGCAGGGCTGTGCACTGTTGAGGTTACTGAGTCAAATCCAGGGTCTGGGCTTGAAAGAGGTTGGTAAAGAATAAGATACATAACTGTTGTAATTACACAGACTAGAAATGGGTGATTAAGTTCTCCATCTGGGAAACAGAGTTGACCTGTTAGTGTCTAGCCAGCCCTGCAATAGCTGGGAGGCTGGTGATTTATGCCATGGGGATTAATTTTTCTAATGATTTTTGGAAATCTGGTCCATCACCAGAGGTTGTTTGCACCTGTAGATCAGCCCAGTTGGTGGCGGCTTGTTATTCCTGTTGGATTGCTCTGCTGAACACACATCCCTGAGCTCAGGGAGTGTAGGGAAAGGGAAAAGGGGGATATGGGAATACTCAAAACAGCATTATGGATGCAAACTGACCACAACTCATGCAGTCCATAACGCGAACATGAGGACATGCTAACTGAGGGATGAAAAACATTCCAGCTAGTGGGGTAACTGTAAATATCAGACATGGCATCTCTGTTTGCACCTTGAAATACCTCCTGCACCCCCCACAGCTGTTTTTCTGTCCCCTTTGGTAGGAGCACTGCTGGTGTGGTGTGTCCAGACATGTTCTTGCACCATGGGCTGTTGGATGCTACTTTGCATGGCTACAATCACTTTAAATGTGATATAGGAAAGAAAATGTAGATATATATATATTTTTAGTATGGTTATATTATCCTCTGGACAGCAGAACTTGGAGGCTGTGATTGGTGATGGGAGTTGCAGCTTATGTGAATTTAGGGGGAACAGGGAGGGAGGAGCCCCCTCTAAGGCTGCAGGGCAGCCCTGGCTCTGTGGCTTTGCAGGGGGCGTATCCCAGGGTGATGGGTGCCAGCAGCTCTCATCCCACGTCTCCATCCCACCAGCCATTCCAGCCCTGGGAGCAGACCTGAGCACAGATGCCAGTTTCCCATGCCCACTCCTCACAAATGATCCTTTCTGTCCCCTGGAAGAAGGGGAGAAGAGCAGGGAGAGGGATGTGGAGCAGAAAGGAGGAAAAGAGGAGAGAAGGGTGTTTAGAGCTACAGCAGCAGCACTTTCAAGGAGAGAGCAACCCTTTCCTCTGCACCACAGCACAGCAGCCCCATGGGTAGAGCAGAAACCCTCCCAAAATAGCACCGTATTTAAGCAGCAAGCTTCCCACAGCAGAGGTGTAAGCGAGGACACCACCTGGGCTCTGTCCCCGTGTGCTGGGCAGCACCCAGGGAGGCTGGTCCTGCGAGTGGAGCTGCTGCCAGCGCAGCCCGGCAGCTGTGGAGGTGGGAAATGCTGACACACCAGCTGCCAGCACCATTTACATCAGCCAGATTGGTCTCTTAGGGCAATAATGGATGTAGGACAAATGATGATGGTGAGCTGAAAGTGCTATTACTCATTATTGAAACTTTGGATTACTCTCTGGCCAGTGCTAAAACTATAAAGCCGGCAGCCAGTGGACAAGCCCTCGGTAACCTCTGCCACTGAACTAAAAGCTTTTGGAGGGGGAACAGAAGTGCCATAAATCTTGTGGGTGACATTTAACATTTGTCAGAGAAACACTTTGGACTTATTTTAATCTCTTCATTTCGGAGAGTTCATCATAACAAATAACGGGTGCCTCGGCCCCGGCCGGTGGATCCCCTGCCCCTCCCGGCTCCAAATGGAAACCCAGAGTGGCCCCTTAATAGAAAGGGCAGCTCTGCTCGTCGCTGCCTCTCCTGCACTGTGTGGTCTCCCAGCCACTCCTAAATGGATCCAGTCCCTGCAGTGTTTACACGTGCTGCCTGTTATTGCAGTGACACCGAGGCCTGCAAATGTTTTAACTTGTTTTTTTTTTTCCCCCCAAAAAAACTGTCCATTAATCTTCCTCAGCGCTTGGAAGGAAAGTAAATTATTTACGGTGCGGATGTTATAGGGGATTGTTCCTGCATTAACATTTCATTTGGGAGTGTTAAATCTGTCTCTCATGTTAAGTCAGAGATTGGGTTTGTCAGGTGGCTTGTCCAGAGATGAATCCCATCCAAGCACAAATCCACCAGCGCCTCTTCCTCTGCCCAGTTGCTTCCTTGCCATGGAATGAGTGCCCCATGCTCCAAGTGAAACAAATGCAGGGCCAAGGAGAATAACCTTATAAAGTGTATTTTTAAGCTGTAAATTTTGCTGCTCACCTAAATGAGAAGCAGTCCTGGCTTAAAAAAAAATAAGGCTCTGCCAATGTGCTGCCATTAGAATTCCTTCTATTTTTGTCCTGGCTTATTCAGGCCATGCTGTTCTCCTTGATGAGAGGCTCGTACTGGTAGGTAAATCAGTCAGTATTGCACTTGAACAGGTTCCTTCAGAGCTGCTAAGCCTAATTTTAAATGAAAAAAAAAAAGACGTGATCCTTGTTATTATCCCCAGGGTATTCAAATGGGACATGTGGGGATGATTTTCATAATAGGGCAAGAGGACACAGCCTCAAATCTATGCCAGGGGGTTGGACATCAGGAAGAATTTCTTCATGGAAAGGGTGGTCAGGCATTGGAATGGGATGCTCAGGGAGAGAGTGGAGTCCCCATCCCTGGAGGTATCCAAGGACTCAGTGCTCTGGGCTGGGTGACAAGGTGGGGGTTGGTTAAAGGTTGGACTTGATGATCTTACAGGTCTTTCCCAACCTTTATGATTCTATGTATTTGTGTTCCTTGGACTGTCCCTGTCACTGCTCCTCCCATACCCCTTCCCAGGAGTGAAGGGGGCAGGCTGACATGTGACCAGTGAGAAAGGGACTGTTTTCCCAAGTCCAGCTATCAGAATGAGTTTTAGAACTATACCCTAATACTATAGTAAAGAATAAAAAAGTGCCACCAGAGCCCTACTGCAAACAGCAGAGCTTTATCCTGGAGAAAGCCGTTGGAGGCAGGAATAACCTGTCAAACTCCACCTCATTTCTGAGCACAGCCTGTGCCTGAGCAGCCCCAGAGCTGCAAACGTGGCAACTGGTGCTGCCATATGCAGAGCACGAGGATTTGCAGGCTGACTCTGCCTGTCCTCAGCACACTTGGGGCAGTGACTTTCCCTCTCTCAGCCACTGTTAACCTTCCTGTGACTGACAGGACAGGGAGAGCATCTGCTGAAAAAGCACTGGATAAACACACTGTAAAAACAGCAGATACTTAAGCCTTGACCACCACCACCACTTCCCTGCTCTGTGTTAATTATATTTGGGGGAGATGAATGTACAAATAAAATCCAAACTGTGACAATGAGGTGCCTGCAGCGTGTTCTCTGGAGAAAAAATGTTTGAAGAGTAGCTTGGAAAGCAGAGGTTCAGAGCAGTCAGGCTGGGGATGCTGAGCTTGGGAGCCTGCAGTGGGTTTGACCAGAGAGGATGAGTCTGTTAATGGAAATATTGATTGTCTCCAAGGTTCAGTGCTGCCAACCAACCTGCACATATGGTACCAGTTTTATTGATACATGAATAAGATTAAACATGACACCTGTGTCAAACGAATCCCTGGGTACCATTTAGCTAACACTTAAAGCAGCTGCTTTTGAAAGATTACCTTCAGGCACAGGCCACCCAGGCAGAACAATATCATCACCTTAAGCACTTTCCCAGTTGCCGACAAATGGGAATTCTTGCCTTGTAGCGATATAATTACACAATATTAGTGAAAGTCAAACGGGAGGGCATTCAGTGCCTGAACGTGCTCTCTGGCTCTGTGGTGGCTTCAGTGGTTTTACTGGTATCTCCACAGGCATCACATGTCTCTGGGTGTTTGGGATCTTTGGGTTCCTGAACTTCTGGCTTAAGATTGGGTTGTTGGTTTGCGAGGAGGATGTACTGTGAAACAAAATGTTGGACTATTCTGAAGTCTTCTATATTACTGTATTTAAAAAAATCAATCTCCCCCCTTGATAGAATATTCTTATCCTTACAACAGGATAGGAATTCATTTCATTTCTCTCTGGGATTGATAGAGTGGATTAAGGATATGTCTCTCCGTTCAATAATGAGCAGGTAATTGAACTTTAAGTCTTGTGTGAGTGCAAGAAACTTTCCTCCTATACTGTCAGTTTTCTTTTTTCTGACTTTTCCTCAAGATTCTGCTTCCTAATTATTAGTCATCACACAGGAACAACTGCCAGCAGCGAATAATAGCAAATTCAGGTTTCCTCGTGGCAAGGAGACTTCTGTACCAGATCTCCTCTAGGACAGGGCAACAGCCCCCACTGCTCTGTAGCTGCCAAGGGTAAGGTGGGCAGGGGACAGAGCCATTTGCTGCAGTGCCACGCAGCCTGGGGACTGCTGGCTGTGGTGATCACAGGGAGCAGCTGCTTGGTCTCCACTCTGTGCATCCCTGGAGGGTGTGTGAGAGGCAGGGGGAGAGTATCCAGCCATCTCTGTCTTCCACAAGTGACACACCAAATTAGTAAGTATTTTCATGTCTCTACATCCACATCCCATCCCTCCATCTAATCCCTCCACCTCTTCAGGTAAACCATCCTTATGTTAGAACTGCAGCAATTCTTCCAAGGAAGAGGGTAAGTGGTGATGGGTGGTGAATTGAAAGCAGAAAACAGATAAATAGTGATATGGCCATTAGTACTTTTGCTGTTAGTAGGCCAAATATTCCTTAGAAATCACTTAAACCCTATCTCCTGACATTGTAGGCTTGATAGCAATTCAAGCTGTTCATGATTCCTATTAAAAGAATCCCCTTCTCAGCACCAGTTCTGAGCTAATGGAAGACCATCCATGTGAAGGAAAGTCCTACTGACTTCTGAGGCTCTGCATGACTCCTCACCATGGATCTGACCAGAAGATCAGGGCTTACCCTGCAGAAGATTTATATGCACCCAAGAGCTTTAGGAGCATAAATCCTGTTGACTGATGAGCACAAACTCCACAAGGTGCCAACACCTTCAGCAGAACACAACAACCTGCCCCGCATCCGCGGGCAGCGAGCTCATTTCAAAGGAGTGTGTGGCCATAAATCCTCTAAATACTTTTGAAAATCTTTTCCAGAGTTGTTGAGCAGAAAAGGCAGGTTTGTGGGCTGCAGGGAGCAGATGTATCCCATGCACATCAAAGATGTATTGGCTGCGTCGTGACCTCATGAAATTGCTCGAGCTGGCAGCTCTTCCCCCGCTTCTGCCGTGGGTGCAGCTTAGTGATAGAATCTAACTTTGTTTAGCTATTGGAGTAAAGCACAAGATAGAGACAAACATATATAACTTTGTAATTGCTTTGTGTGCCCCTTGGCTCCCTTGCAAGCTCCTGTCTTTTATCCTCCGCCTGCTCCCGCCACTCTTCCACCGCGGCTGGCGAGAGCAGATCTGGGTTTATGAAGGCATCACCTGCCCGTGTCAGAAGTGACACATCCCAACCCAATCTCGAGCTCCCCATGTCCTAAGCCTCTGCTGACTATATTTATAATCCAATCATGCTGAAAAACACAAACATAACTTCTGTCTGACCTTTATTAAACCACGAGGACTTTTTTTCCGCTAGGATTTCTAATACCTTGACATATGCAGTATTTTGTCTGGTGGCATTTCCCCTGCTGTTCCTCATATTACTTACACGGCTGGGCTATGCCTTGCAGAGCTGTCAGATGCAACAGGGTGTGAGAGCACTTTGCAAAGGTGCCCACTGGTAGCCCTTGGTGGGCTCTGTGCAGGAAGGGCAGGGGCAATGACTTGCAAGGAAAGTGATGCCAGAGGCAGTCTCTGAAGAATGAGTTAAATGACTGCTTTATGATATGTTGTTGAGGTGGAGGTAATGAGAAAAGCTCTCCCCAGCTCTCAAGCCTTTCGCCCTCGCAGTCTCTGGGCACCTCCAGGCTACGACCGCGTTGTTATTACCCCAGTTTATGGGATACAGAGGTTAAAGCATCTGCTCCAGATCCTTCTGAAAGGTAATAAAAAGGGCAGGAGCGAGACACAGGTTTCTTGATTCCCCCTGTGCCCCAGAAGCCTAATTCCTGCTCTTACCTTTTGCTTCTGAAACCCGGCACTTCCCACGGAGGACTGTTTCTTTGTTTACGGGGACTGTGTTCAGTGTTACCAGCAGAAACCCTTCAGAACACCCCTCACACCCTCACACAGGGCAAGGTGCATGTCTTCTGACCAGATTTGCCTGCACCCACATAAATGACTGATGGCAGAGGGTGATGGAGAGTCCACCCTGACCTTCTTCTTTCTTGAACTGAAGTGCCCTTGGAAACTGATGTGAGCACATGCTGCTCCCTTACTGCTGTCCCCATGTCTTCTTTTTTGGACTGCTAGTTAAAGACCTCTTGATGCAGTGCTAGTACAGGTCAGACTGTGACCAGTCCCTTCCTCCTGGCTGTTACCCACCCTCTGGGGCCCAGGGTTGTGCAGACATGCAATATTAATGCAGATCTCTGCCTACATGAAGAAGCCCCATGTAAATGAGGCCTTGACCTGATTTTCATTGAACTAGAAGAAATCTCAAGTCCAAAGTTTACCAGCTTTGCCCAGTATCTGAGTGGGATGAAGATGGTCTCTGTCTCAGATTGCCTCTGGATTTGGGGTTTCCCACCCTGCACTGGCCTGGGCAGTCTCGTGTGAACCGTGTTATTTATTGTTTCTTGTAATTAGTCCCATCTTTTGAAGTCGGTGAAGTCATCAGCTTCCATGTGAATGTATTCCCTCATGGTTCAAACCAAACTGTTTTACAAACTATGCATAATTTATGGGCTGGTTATACCCACTTCCAAGGAATAAATGAATGAGTGGAATTCCTTTGTAAGCTGGGTCATACATACACTGGCACCTCCAGCAGAGTAGGAGGCATGAGACCTTCTACTGATATAAACTGCTGTATCCAAGTCTGGCTGAGGAGCTATATTTGGCCTCACAGCTTCTGCTGCCATATGCTGAGACTGTGCAAGTCGGGTAGGCACTGGTGTCACAGTGCTTTTCTGTGTTTAAATATATTCAACTACCACTGAACCTTATAGATAAGCCTGGCCTAGATTGCTGGTGCCATTATGTCAGCAAAGAGCACAGGGAAATGCATGGCCTACCTACCAGCTCTGTGCTGGCTGCTGGTGCAGGGCAGGGATTGTGGCTCAGCTCTGAGCTGGGAACCCTGATTAGTGCATGCCTTGCCTGCTGCAATAACAAGAAAATCGCATTTGCTCAAACCCATAATTAAGCACTTAAATCTGGCTTTGGGGGGTTTGTTGCTCTTGCCTGTTTTGCTGAGGCAGTGGAGAGGGACTGTGTTGTTACACCTCGGGGCTGCACTTGAGAAAAGCAACTTCTAAATCAGTCCAAACTGACCATTTCCCCCCATCTGCTGCCAGCAGACTCTGCACTGCCCCAGCAGAGCCGGAGCTATATGGGATGGGCTTCCCTACACCACACATACCTTCACACCACAAGCTATTTGGGATGGGGATTGCCTTTTCACACAGATCAGCCTTTTGCAGAGCCTTTTGGAAATGAAGATGCTTGTCTGTGTGGTGTCCTACTGTCAGCAGGAAAAAAGCTCTTTAGGAATTCATCCCCTCCAGGATCTCTACAGGTTCCTTTGACTTTTGCATGGCCACTGCCCTTGTTGAAGTCCATTCCAGGAAGGTTTCACTGAGCTGGACACCTGTGCCATACCCTCTGTGGCTTGAGTGTCCCTCATGCATTTAAAATATCCTTTATGGCTGTTAGGAAAGAGAAAATTAAAGAGAATGGCACTTACAGGACATCAAAGATACAAAGGGCCTCTTTATCCAGGAGACATCTCTGCATTTGGGGCAGTATTTTACCTGTTTAAATGGCTTCTTCTAGAGCCCTTAAGTACAGTGTTGCGCCAGCTAAGTATGGATTTTTAATTAAGCCCCCCTTCCTCCTCCCCTCTTTTGCACATAACTATAATTTTAGAGGTTAAGAAATCCCCTTAATATCTAGCTA
The DNA here is from genome assembly GCA_013400415.1 of Scytalopus superciliaris. Taxonomy (NCBI): domain Eukaryota; kingdom Metazoa; phylum Chordata; class Aves; order Passeriformes; family Rhinocryptidae; genus Scytalopus; species Scytalopus superciliaris. The sequence goes on from VXBX01008033.1 coordinate 772,102, forward strand.
GAGGTTTAATGCTATATGCTCTTTAAAGAGACCCCCCCTCCCAAGCACTGTGCTGTATTAATAGCTCTGAGATGATAATTTTTACAGTCTTTTAGGACTGATGTCTGCTGTTAACACTTCACGATCATGTCAAAGGAGCAGGGGGGATGGGAGCTGTACCTGTCAGCTGATGTTTTTACATCTTTTTAATTAACACAAGTTCATACAAAAAAACCCCAAATCAACAAAAAACAAACAAAAAACCCCCAGGCAGAACTCAGTGCACAAGCCTTTCTACCTGGGGAGGTGGTGAGTGGCTTCCACTGCTGCAGAGTGGATGCTCCTTGTTTGCAGCTAAAGGAGCATCACTGGTCCCCGCTGCAGAGCCCTGGGCTGGGCTGTGGCTGTGGGGGCCTGGGGATGCCACAGGGACAGAAGAATATTCAGGAGAAGATGATTTCAAACCTTAGCTGTTTGCATAATTCATATGTCAAGTAACCATCTGAGTAAGGTTGCCATGGTGTTGGGGTTGTATATCATCCTGGCAAGCTGTGAGCTCAAAAAATACAGGAAAACCTGTATTAGCAAACAAGACTGAAGACAGTCCTGCTGGTGGTGTTGATGTTGATGAGGTTTGGTGTTGAAGAGCACCATTGCTGGCTGTGGTTGAGATCCAGGAGAGACAATTCTGCCTTCCTGGGTCAGACTGACGTCTCCCACAGTGATGGGTGGTGGATTTGCAGGAAGAGCAGAGGGGAGAGGGCACGTGTGTGGTGCTGCTTCAAAACACTCCCACAAGGCTTTCCTGCCCAAACCTGAGCCTGCCCTGGCATCTGCCCCCAAGCCTTTTGTCTGGTGCTGCACGAATCGGTGCCTGTTGAGACACCCTGAGGTCAGTGATTGCTCATGTGTGAGCAGTACAGTCTTGTGCTGCCCCAGTCACTCTGGGAACTCTGCTCTTTCCTGCTCTCTCCACTTCTCAGTCCCCACTGCCCAGGTTTCTGCAGCAATGTGCCCTGGCAGCAGCACACAGAGGATGGGGAGCCCAGGACCTGCATGCTCTGTGTTGGTTGTCTCCCCACAGAAATGGAGACTTGTATAAAACACACATTAATGCTGAAAAGCACCGGGGATTTAATTTTCTTGCCTTTCTTTTTCCCCTTTGACCACCTTGTGCACAAGGCCTCTGGGGTGTGGAGATGCACAGCCTCATTTCGTGCCCTGCAGTAGCATCTCTGCTTCACTTCTTCCCCCGAGCTGGCCCGAAGCCAGGCTGGCTGTGGCTCCCCTTGGTGCAGACACCTCTGTTTGGTCTTGTGGATGTCTCTAAAGGCTGAGTGTGTGCTTTGCTGGCAGGAGCCGGGCTCGGGCTGCAGCCACACTCCCCAGCAGCAGCAGCCCCTGTGCCTCACCCCTGTGATCTGGGCTCCTGTTGACAACAGGCTCCGCTTTGAAGGAGCATTCAAAGCCTCTCGGGGCCGGGCGGGGGATGACTTCAGACCTCTCCGGTTCAGCACGTGGCATTCGGTGGGCAAAGATCCCTTTCATTAAAACTGATAGATGACACTTTTTTGCAATATTTACAATTCAAAGCGTTCTGATCAAAGTGCTGGAAATTAGGATGTTGATGTGAGATAATTACTCCTTTCCCAGCAGTGGCAGCAGCAGAGAGCATGCAATCCTCTTTCCCTTTGTGTACCCCGTGTCAGTTGAAAGCATTTCTACATAGCTGATGCCTGTAGATATATTTGCTGACTCTTAATGTCAGCAAATCCCACTATGATTAGGCCTTGAGGTGACAAAACAAAACCTTGACTGTTACAAGCTAGGTAACTCAGCGCTGAGATAAAACCTAAAAATAAACCCCAGTAGCCTTTTAATGGAACTGAGCACAGCGCAAAATAAATTTTTATAAGTTGTTAGGTCCTCACAGCAAAGGGGAGAACTATAAAATCCTGTTTGATGGGTTTTTAATGGCAGTTGTTTCATTTAAAGCTTTTAGTGAAGCAGGTTACATGGCAAAAGCAGAATAATAAACAGTGAGAAAATGCGTTCACCCTGTGAAACAACCACGATTAAACACTCAGCGGTAACTTGGGGATATGAGCTCCAGGGTTTTCAGCAGGAATGTACTAAGGGTGAGTTTTGCCTACTCAGGTTTCCATCCCCAGCTTTTCAAGGAGTGCAGTTCTTGTCCCTGGACATGAATCCCTTGTCCTGCCTTGCCCTTCATGGAATTATAGAAGAGTTTGGGTTGGGAGGGACCTTAAAGCTCATCTCATTCCACCCCCTGCAGGGACACCTCCCACCAGCCCAGGTTGCTCCAAGCCCCATCCAACCTGCCCTTGGACACTTCCAGGGATGGGCCAGCCACAGCTTCTCTGGGCAGCCTGTGCCACTATTCTAGCACCCTCATTGTGAAAATATTCCTCCTTATATCTAATCTAAATTGACCCCTTTTTAGTTTAAAGCTGTTGGCCCTTGTCCTGTCCCAACTTGCCCTCTGTCTCGACTCACTTTATAACTGTTTCCCTGCAAAATACTTTCCAGAATGGAGCTTTCTCCGTGGGATTTCACCCTGTCACAGCATGGCAAGAACAGTCTGGTTTTGCTGAAGCAAACAAGAGGTGCATGAGGTGGTCTCAGCCCCTTTGCTTTCCCAGTTCAGCCCTTGCAGGTGAAATTCAGCTGTCAGCAACAGTTGGGCTTAAACAAAACCCACACAGAGGATTTTCTCTGTGCCCCCAGCACTGTGAAGTCATGTACCATGGAAAATATCTGTTGGTGATACAGGGAGAGATAACAGGCAAGGTAGGACCTGCCTCTTGGGCAAGGAGTGGGGTCCTCCAAGCACCTCCTGGTGCCCAACAAGCAGCGGTGGTTGTGTTTTGTGTCAGGGAGTCTCCAGCACTTGGTGCGGGCTCTCCTCTGTCTGTCTGTGTTTTAGGTGCTGGCACAGCAGGGCCAGCACACTCTCCTGGTACAATGCCAGGGAGGGGAGCCCTTCTGTGAGGGGGTTTGGGGTTTGGAAATCCGTGTTTCTCTGCATGTGAGCTCAAGTGTGCTTTGCATCTGGTTTGGAAGAGGGGAGAGGATTGTGATGAGCCCAACCCTTCTCCCAGCAGAATATTGCTGTGAACAGTTAATGAATAATACTCTTTCACTGGGGCTTTGTTTAGAAATGGGCTTAGCTTCGAAGCCATCGCAACACTGTGATACTGGCCATAAAGAGTGAGCAATGTCTCCCTGAAATATTTCTAATAGTACACTGGAAACCCTCTGCATGTCTCTACACTGTCCCGGTCCCAGAGGTGTCACAGGAGGCTTTGTCCTGGTGGTCACAGCCCAGCTGATGCTGATGGACATCAGGGGAGGATCTCAGTGCAAAACATTTTCCTCACAGTCATCAGGAAATTCCTTCAGCTTGATTATAAATGTTGGGTGTAAGCATTCTGACAGTATCCTTTTAATAGAAACCAACCGTCAACCCCAGTCAAGTAACAACTTACTCTGCCTAGTTAATGCTATTGGAAATACTTTCTTCTTTTACTTTATCTTTTTCTCTGAAGAAACAAAAAATGAGAAACAAATCCAAGCTCGTGGTTTCCATTGATCTCAGACCAGAGACACAAACAGCTGGGATTTTAATGTCACACTTTACAGCGATGTAATCAAACCCAACTTCTGAAATCAATATTTCTTCATAACTGACCTTTCCAGATTAATGATATATTGCTATACTGCTCCACAGACAATCATTTCCAATAGAAAGACTAACCATTCAGATCACCTTAATTAATCTTCCTCCACTCTGCACTCACCCAATGGACTTACAGCGAAGTTCAGGAGGCAGCAGCCCCACTGTTGAAACCCATCACCAAGGTGGAGATCAATGCTCAGCACAGGGGCCAAAACGGCTGCCTAAGCAATACAGAGGAAATGTACGTACACAAAGAATTCTTTTGAGTCTGCTGCCTTCTTCTGTGCTGTCTCCCTCTTCACCACCCGGCCACAGCCCCAGGATATAACCATCTGCTGATGGTAGGGAAGCCATTCCCATAGGAACAGACAAAGATGTGACAAACAGAGCTTGGTGACCTCTTAGCATGAGCATTGAGGGCGAAATGGATGAGCTGTGCAAAAGAAATGTCGTGTTTATGCAAGTTGATTTTTAATAACTGGCTATGGAGGGTGGTGAGCAGCTGGAAACATATTACCAGGATCATTACAATGTTTAAACACAAGCCCCATAATATGGATAAACAGTAACATCACACTGAGTTTTCAGCCAAGAAGCTCCATTAACTCTTTAGAAATTGCAGACAGACACAGTCCAGCCAAACAGTCATTCATCTCCTTTGGGCTGGCAGCAGAGGAGTCACCAAAGCCTGGGGTGGGCCAGCTGCTTGTCAAACACAGCAGGAGTGTTTCACCCCCATCCATGCATCTTCTGCCTCACTGTTGCATGTCTAACTTTGGAAATGCATTTGAGGCCAGCAGTTTAGGTGCTGCTTGACTTTCCTCTGAGATCCCCAGAGGTGCTGCCAAAAGTGCAGTGTAGGTAATGACTCAGTAGAAAAGTGGATTGAGATCACCAACCTATATTGAAAATCACCCCCCATTTCAGGGGGATATCGAAAAACCACCACAGTAATTCCTTACTGGTCCCTCAGCTCATCCTGTTCCTGTAGGTAAACAGGTGCATGGCCAAGTAAAGTTCCTGCAGCTCCATGATTTCAGAGCAAAACATCAAAGGCAACAAAAAAAATCCCTCTGCAGACCGGGCTGGGGTAGAGGAATGTGCTGGGAAGAGCCTCAGGGGGTGTCTCTATTGGAGGTTAGGGCTGACCTAGGATCACCCCTCCACTGATACCTGTCAAGTGTTTTATACAGTCAACTCTCTCTGCTTGATGAAATTCAGAAGCCCATGAAATTACACCCTGAATTAATCTGGCCCATTTCCAGAGGAGCAAATAAGTTGTAAGGCCCAAACTTTACGTTATAAGGGGATTTTTTTTGTATGCCCCATGACTGCCCAGGTAAGATGTAACTCCACTATCAATGCAGCCAAAGGGATCCAAACACAAACCCCTTTGACAGTAATTTAAAAGAAAAATAATAAAAAAAAGAACTATATCTGACAATAAATTAATGTCATAACCAGCCAGGCTGCCTCCCTAGGAGGGGAGCTGGGGGCTTTGAACTGCTGCTTTTGTGTCGTGGTGTTGGTGTTCAGAGGGTCCCTTTTGACGCCGCAGCCTCTCATCTCCGAGTGACACGACAAGCAGCTTGTCACCAGCCCTGCCAGACACCACTGGGAGCAGTCACAGCACGCTCCTCCACCTTTGGAAATGCCAATCATGGCCACGTCCTGCGCTGGGATTCACTTGTCACTCCCCTTCAAAGACACCCAGCTCCCCAGGGATGGCTCCGAACACCCCTCCTTGTGGAGGATGGGAAGGCAGGAGAACACCAAGGGAGGAGCTTCCTGGCTGTTCCTCAGTATTTTATAAAAGGTCACCTTTGCACTCTGAGCAGGGCAAGCCAAAAAGCCCTCGGCAAGGATGGAAATAGCTCCTGGGGGAAGGTATCTACAGTAACCAGTTGTGGGATCACTGGGTTGGTCCTTGATGCATGGTTTCCTCTGAGAAGGTAAAGCAGGTGACTGCTGAAATTGGTGATGAGCCAGCAGAGAACTGGAGCTATTGGCTTTTCTGGAAAGGAAATGTCTTTTTAACTCCCTAAACAGGCAGTCTTCTCCCTAAAGCCCTGGGTCCTCACTGGGGGCTGCTATTCCCTTCTCTGATGATGGCAAAGGAGAGGTGGATTACTCTGGGTAAACTCCTTTTTCCTTCCCCAGCTCTGGTGCTGTGGCAGGAGCTTTGCTTCAGGCAGGCCAGGGTTTTATTTCAAGGGTTGAAATTTTGGGGTGTGATGGGGGGATTGCAGAGGGAGAGAGGGGCACAGGTTTGGAGCAGCAGTGGGTCCATACAGCTGTGTACGGTGCACATGCATATGTGCTGAAGTGTGGGGGCATGGGGGCTGTGATCCCCCTTGTCAGACCTCTGAATCCTTTAAAATAGTAATAATAATAAACAAACAAGCAAAACCAGCTGAAGAAGCTCCACTAGGGTGACTGCAGACAGCACTTCTGAGGAGATCCCTCTGTGAAGAGGGAGCATCAATCCACCCACTGCCAACAGGCTCTTAGTCCCTCTGCCTCTGGGAACTGAAATGGTCTCTTTTTTCTCCCCACCTGCTTCTGAAGTCCTGCTGGTGGATGAAATGTGCTGCAGTGCAGAAAAGGGTGTGGCATGGGGCTGTCCAGGAGCCAAGTGGCTTGTAGGTGAGATCACTGTTGTCTCTACCTGCAGGTGCTGCCATGGTGACACATCCTTCAGGCACTGGTACAATCATTTGTGCAGGGGTGATGCCTCAAGAGCCCAACTGAGATGGCAGGTCTTGTAGTGCTCTACATCTGAAGAAGTTTCGGCCCAAGTCAAAATCATTTCGGGGTGCTCATGGTAACAACTCCAGAGCATGGCTGCCTGCAGTTGGCAGATCCACACAACAGTGCCCTGTTTCTGGGCTCCTGGCTCTGCAGGAGAGTGACAGAATCATGCCAAGAGGGGCACAAAGGCCATCATGGACCAGGCCCTCAAAGAGATTGTGGTGTGAACAGTAGGACAAAATGGAGAAGGTGAAACAGGAGACATTGCACCACACCACGACACAGCTCAGAGAGCAGAGAAGTGACCAAAACTTGGTCAGAATCTGGATCTCCAGTGATCACATCCCATCTATGACTTCACGTTCACCTCTAGGCCAAATACTGCTCTGCACATACTAAGGAAAGGTAGGTGTGGTTTATCAACATGTTTTGCATTCAGATGTCATTCTTTGTTTTATGCATTTCACATGTAGGTCAAATTGACATCTCAGTTATTTGGAGTAAATAAGCCATAAGTCAATTTGCATCAGTGGAATTGAACTGGATTTATACCAGTGCAGCTGAGATCAGGAATGGCCTGTAATTTGAGCGATTTGAGAACTTAAATTTTTTTTAGGTTAGTTGTGGTTTTTTTTAAAACTCCTCATTTCACCAGTAATGGGGTTTCTTTGCCCTTTACAAAGTGCCTGGAATGAGGTCAGATTTTTGCAAGCTTCTGCCAACATTTAATAAGAATAATAATTTAATACTGTCCTGCTCAACCGAACCCATTAGCTATAGATTCAGATGGAGAGCAAACCATGACCTGGGGGGAACTGGCCATTTCATGTTCTTGGCAGCCCTGGTTTCCATACTGGGGGTGATGAAGCTAGAGGCCAGAGCTCCTGGGATTAGTGATTGACACCAGATCTCCAAGTTTTACAAAAATCATGGATTGACAGTGCTTCGTGAGGAGCTGGTGTGGAGCTAAACCAAACCTGGTGGCAATCCGGGACAGCAGTGAAGGTGATGGAATTAACCTGGCTTTTAAATGGGCCTATGAATGAGGTCTGGGGAGCAGTTCAGCCCATCTGCCAGGTGACCTGCTTTGGCTGAGGATGAACCCTCCTTTCCCAGGTTTTCCCTCAGCTGAGATTGATGCCGTCTCACTGTGCAGGGAGGGACAGAGATGTGTACCTGGAGCAGGGCAAACTGCAGCTCACTTGAAATAGTTATTGCTTAAATAGATCATCAGATCTTGAGTTCAGCACTTGGGCTGTTGAAGGACTTGATGGGGTTTTTTTGTCCAAATGTGGGTTTTTTCTCTAGCAAATGGTTTGTGTTAACTTAAAAACTCCACCAAGCAGCCTGGGTTGTGTGTGCTGACAACTGGCCCAGGAAAATAAACTCCAGCTAAGCAATCACAGATCCTCTGAGCTCTGAGGAAGGATCCCTTAATCTTCCCTGGTAGATAACTGCTTAGCCCAGAAGGCAAGGGGATCTGTGCCCTTCCAGCAAGTGTGTTTGTGGTGTTTAATGCTTGGAGCTCTGGATGCTCCTTGCAAATGTACAAGCTTGGAGCTCTTGGAGTGTGGGGAGGATTTGGTCTTGCTCAGTGCAGGGGCTCATGGTGGGAAAAGGTCAGGTTTCCCACTCCTGCTGGTTGTGGAGGGAAGGTCTGCTCTGCTCCTGTGTGCCAGGGGTTCCTGGCCACGCACACCAGGGCTGAGGTGCCTGTGGGCATAGGCAGGGCAAACCAGATGGAAATTAGGGAATGGCACAGCCATGAGATGTTTGTAGGCACCTGTGACTGCAAACAACAGGCTTGAAATACTGACACTGGTGCATGAATTTGTCCAGAAAAAGGCTGAACAAGCAGCGATTCCTGTAGGTCCCCTCTCAATCCCTGTTTGGCTTGGAGCAAAGAAAGCTGGAGGCTCAAAGAGGGCCAAGAGTTGCTGCCACTGGGTAATAACACCCTTTTCCTGGCATAAATTCCCATCCTACACAGCTCTGCTCCGACAGAGACATGCCAGGATGGCAGGAACTGCTCCCAAAATAAACAGCGAGTTCCTTGGAGGCACCCAGTGCAAAGGGAAGTCCCTCCAGGAGCATGGAAAGAACAGCCAATGTGAAGGAAAACAGGAGGAACAGCCCAGGCCAACAAGACAGACAGAGCTGCACCACAAGGCTCCTGCTGTGACACTGAGCTGTGGAAATGCAGGAGTTGGAAATGTCTGATTAAGGGATTTGACTCAAAGTCTATCCCAGCAAGTCATAATTGCTGTTTTCTACAGCGGAGTTTCACTACAACATAAATGAATGACCATCAAAGTGTGTGTACATACATACTCGGTACACACATTTTTTTCAGCTATTTAGTCAAATCCCATCTATCATTCAGGGGAACGTGTGAAGCTTTCACACCATGTTGTTATTACTGCAGCAGGAGTTGTTATCAATATGTGAAATCCTGGCTAGAAAAAAAGCTTGGATGGAGCTTGAATTGGAGGGTGGATTTGAGTAAGAAATCTCAAATTTAGTTTAGGTTAAAATACCACGATTTTTAAGGCAGATTTCATCTTTTGAGGTAGTTTTAATACCGGAGCACTGGGAATTAGCATAGCTATAGTGCTTTAATAAACCAGTTTAAATGCTGACATCAATTGCAGAACATCACTTCCCTCCCCACCCTTGCATCAAACAAGCTCCCATTTTCCAACTCAGTGGACACGCTTTGCAAGGACTAGATGAAATGATGGACTTTAGGCCTCCTAACTAACCTTAGAGGAGAGTAAAATATAATTTACTCGTATTTAGCAGCAGCTGTTTTGACGGTGCGTATTAAAGTGATTGGCAAATATGGTAGCAATTTATCCCAAGTAGTAACTGCAAGCTGCTATTTTAGGTTCATAAAAATGGAGTTGCAAAATGCCATAACACACTGAGTGCAACTATTTTATGATCTCATAAAAATAGCGCTGCGGTGTGTTGTCCCACGGAGCGTGGGGCTGTGCCCGCGGGGGCAGCAGCCTGGGCAGGCAGCTCTGCCCTCAATTGCAGCTCATTCCAAGCTGCCTGCCCCTAATTGCAGGACAGGTTGCCTTTCATGTCGTGCCAGGGGATGATCTGAGCATCCCACGGCTTCCAACGCGCTCCGGAGTTACGGATCGTGCTCGGACAAGGGGTTTGGCTTCCCCAGGACCTGCCGAGACCTAAATTGGGACCACGCTCTGGGCACGGAGCACAAAGGATGGATCTGGGCAAACTGCTGCCAAGGAACATTTTTCTCCTCTTTCTAAGTTAAAAATACACTCAGGGTAGTGTAACCCTTTGGGGATAGGCAGTATCAGCAGCAGCAAAAGTCCTCTTTGAAGAGCTTGGGGCCCCCCTTAAAACTAACAAATACTTTGGCTTGAGCCTGACCTAGAATTTCAAAACACCTCCCCTCAGTGCTCCTGACAGGCAGTGCTTCCACCCTGGCAAAGGCAGAGCTTGTGTGCAGGGAAAGGGGAACTCTTGGGAGCAGGAGCTCAGTGTCAGCCCCAGTATCACCAGCAACAGCCCCGTGCTGGGACAACTGGTAAGGAAACCAGCCCTGCCATGTCACTGGTGCAGTCTGTGAGCCAGGACCTCCTCCAGAGGCTGTGTCCAGTACACAAATGCCTGCTCTTCTTTTCTACACTCAATTTAGTGTTTAATGTAGTTATGAAGCAAAGGCTCATCCTAGTGCTGCTGGGCTTGTGATTTAATTGTGTTTAGACCCAGCTCTGAGCTAGACAGACCTTATTAGAAATACTCCCCACAGGCTGGAAACCCTTGTCTTGAGCTGGTACTGAGAGGGGCTGGTGTGCAGCTGTAATGGCTGGGAACTTCAGCTGTTGCCTTGCAGTTTGGGAAAGAAAAACAGTTCAAACCAGCAGCTCTTTCAATGGATGTACCTGGAAGTGATGCAGATCAAACCAAGTGTTTTCAGATGCAGCAGTTGAGCCTTCCCAAGACCTGCTCCCCACAGCCCCTTGAGGATGCAAAACTTGGCCCAGAGAGGAGTGTAGCCTTGGTGGGTGGAAGAGGTCTTGGTTTAGCCACAGTGAGACCCTGTGGGGCTCTGGCCAGATCCCAAAGCTGCTCACACCTCTGGGCAGATCAGCTATACACCCACAGGAGAGCAGCTCCTCCAGGAGAAGACACCCTTTTTGCCATAAGGATTGCAATAACAGCACCCTTTCCTCTTATTGTTTGTCACTGAGGAAGGGCAAATCCACCAGGAAAAGCAGCATTACCTCCAGAGACATTTCATCCACGTTTACATGGAGTGAACTTGGCCCAGCATAAGATTAAACAGGGCTTTAGTTCAGGCAGTGCTAAGATGGTGAGACTGGGAATCACCTGAGTTTTAGGGGCCACAAACAAAAAGATGAAACAGCAAATATGCTGCTCAGGAAAATTCCTGAGCCTTTGCCTTGTTGTTTTCTCCCTCCCTGAACAAACTCACAAATCATCTCCTGTTTAAGGGAAAATCCTCCCCCACTGACCAGCCCGAAATCATCAGGATTAATGTCAGCCTTAACTTTCAGTTGTCACTTGCAGGGAAACATCATCCCTGCATATTTCATAAATATAGGCTGAATTTTGAAATCCCTGAGAAATGAAAACAGTCTCCATTTTTCAAAACACCCAGGAATGGCTCAGGAGGAGCAGTAACTTCTCCAGCAGAAGGCAGGATGGCCTCCTTCACAGCTGGCCTGCCATCGTTTATCCAGTGAAAGCTGTCCCACAGACAGGGAATAAATTGTGCCATGTGCTCTGTTTCTTGGCATCCTGATAATGAAAATCTAATTAGTGTGAAAGTGTAGTTTCTTGGGTCAGCTGGTTCAACAAACCTCTTCCACCCAGCTGCAGCCCAACCTGGGCAATCCCTGGGGATGGATGGAGAAAGACTGAACACCTTTGGTATCTCCCCGTTCCTCTGGATGCTGAAGTTTTAGTTGACACCAGGAGCAGGAGTGATGATGAGATTCTCTCCCTGCAAGAAAATATACAGCCAAATCTCTGCAAGAAGGCTGTTGCTTGTGGGATTGCCATCCTCAATTCTGCAAAGCACCTCAACAGCAGCTGCACATCCCAGCTGTGCATCCAGCTTTGACACATTTGAGGGTGGCTGGGGCCAGGGATTTTTGGCCATGTCTGTCTCTTGGTCCTGCAAGATCCTCCCATGCTTTGTGTTCGTCAAGGTTTTGATCTCAGGCTCCGTGTAACGACTCCCAAGCTCATGAGGATGGAAGATACGCCACTGTCCTTTTTAATGAGTGATGGGGCTCAAATTAACATTCAGAGTATGAAAAGGAAGGACTCTTGAAAGGGTGTCTCATTATTTCTGATGTCAAACGCTTTACAGGGAAAGCCAAGATCAGAGTGGATTTGGAGGGAGTGGGAGCGAAGTTGGGTTTGTGAGTGAAATCGGGCCCTTCATCGGGGCGAGTGTTGAGGTGATTAACTGCGAGTGCACAGTGATCTATCTGGGCTTTGATTAATTTGTTAATGAGCTTATGGTAAGCGACACCACGTCTATCTCGTGTGTCAACCTTGCTATGTGTCATTTATCCCTCGAGATTTAAATCAGGCAATGATGCATTTTAACGTCATTTTGGACTTTGGAAGGCAGCTCTGGAAACCTTAATTGCAGCTGATTTTCGCTTTGAAATTTTGGACTGATTCAAAGCTCAGAGCTTCCTCTTCCTTGACAACCTGCCAGAAGGGCCAGAGTTTGATCCCTTGTATGAATCTCCCTGTTTTCCATTTGCAGCCATGTTTTCACAGATTTCATGGAATACTCTAATTTGGAAGGGATGCAAAGGGACCATCGAGTCCAACTCTTGAGTTGTGCTGACCACAAAAGCAGTATCTAATTCCTTTTGCACCCAAAGACATGATACATCTGTGCCCTGATCCTGCAGACATTCATCATCTCTCTCCAACTTTGCTCATGTAAATATTCCTAGTGATTTCAGTGAGACTAATAACATCCAATGCAGTAAATGGGATAACGTTTAAAGGATTGGGACCTTAAATTACATCTCTAAAATACCTTATTTCCCCCGAGATTTCTGAAACTAAAGGATCAACTCTTTGAGCGCTGCAAGCTCTCTGTAGACAGAGGCAGAAGCCCTCTTGTTCACAAAGGGATGTAATTTATGCAGACAAAAGCAATTTAAACTAAAATTGATCCAGCAGTACAAAAAGTGATTGGGTCAGTAGTTTGGCAAATAAGAAGGATGAGTTCACTCCACGGGCATTTACAGTGGATAATAAATTAGATCTGGCTGAAATATTTTGACCAGAGGGGTGGGGTTTTTTTTTTCAATCACAACCAAAGTATTATGCAAGAATCTTTTATTTCAGAGCTTCAGGAGGATGAAACTCAGGTCCAGGTGACGTTTAGACAAACTGTGTAGCTGGATAAGGAGAAGGGCTGTAGTGTGAGCTTAGGGATAAAATTCTGGCTGAAGTTCAAAAACTTCTGGAAACTGCAAGTATTCTTTATATATACTCCAGTGATCGTGTAACACTCATAAACAACAGACGTAATTAGAAACATTTCAAGGCTTTGAAATTGCTTTGCTTCTGGAGGAAAATGAAACTGTTGTTGTGGTGTAATAGAGACTGAACCCCTGGGTCAGGACGTTGCCTGCATGACAAACAGGCAAAGGGGGAACTGGGGTCCTGCTCTAAAAAGGGCTGTGAAAGAGCCTCAGCTCCCTCTCAACCAAAACTTCCTCAACCTCCTGGGTTCACTTTTTTCTTTCCCCCCCCCATCCAAGTGAAAACAATTTGCAAAACCTCAAATTGTTTCGCAGAATGGAAATGGAGGTTTCTGAGCGGCTGCGGCTCTTTTTATTGTCTGGAATATTAAGGAAAGCAGTAGATTGTGAAAAAAAGTTGACAGATTGAAAATGTTTGTCACGTTCTAGTCTGCATTCATGCTGGAAACTGCTTAAATACCTATTACCTGTGATTGAGGATTCCCAGGGTGTAAGTGGTGAATTGCAAAACAAAATATAAAGCCAGGATTCCACAAGTAATGAATTTGAGTGGATATGAACTATTCTATGGTTGATACAAAGTGTCTGAGAAACGGCTCTTTTCATGAAATGGGAGCTGGTTTGGTGAAGATGTTTGAGGGAACAGGGAACAGCAAAAAAAAGCTCTCTTGTTAGTGAACATTTTACATAGAATATTTTCAGATTCTTATTGGACACCTAAGAACTGCTCTGGTGGATCTCCAGACTGGAATCATTTCAGCTGGACTCGCCTTCATCTCCTGTATTGTGCTTTTGGTTCATTTTTAGATGCTGCAGTGTAACTTCAAATGGTTGTTTAAAGAAGCCCTTAACAACTGGCACCTTGCAATTTCACAAAAACGCATTTTTCTTTTCACCTTTTAGTTCACAACCCCAAGAAACCACATCAGAATTGTATCCATTTCACTTGGAATCACAGTTTTTCTGTAGTCTCCATTTGATAGCAGGCATTGCTTCCAGAGAAAAGTTCAGGGAGTTCAGGGGGAAAATCAGAATAAAGATGCTTCGTGCTTTTCATGTAAGACAACCCCTGTTTTCCAGCAGTCTTAGCAAAGATCTTGCAGCATCCACCTCGAAATAGGCAGGAGGAGATGCACATCCAAACCCTGGGTTTTTTCTACTGTTGCAGCCTGTAGGTTGTGATTCCCCTCCCTCCTGTCTCTGGGATGCCACACTGAAATCCTGACCACTTCAGCTCCTCCTTGGTGTGGTCAGTGCTGTTCATCACTCTCTTAACCCTTTCAACCTACAGTTAGACTCAAACTGAAGACTTTGAATGTGACAGCTAATTAGGCTGGGAGCATAATTAAAGATTTTTAAAGATGTGTATCACAGCCACCAGTTCAAAGGCAACTTTGGGCTGAGTTGTCCATCTGCCTTACCATGCTGTCAGCAGAAATCCTGCACTGGGAGCCCGTGTTTCTGTGGTCTCTGCTGAATTAGACTGGCTGTGTTAATCAGCAGAGTTGGGTGGCTCTCCTCCTAACCAGAGACAAGATGCAGGTGCCCAGCGTGGCTTGAATTCTAATTAAAGATTTGAGGTAATTTCTGGTTTCTTCTCTCTTTCCAATATCCAGCTGCCATGGCAGATGGAGGGACTGTGATGCCACCCTCCATCACTCAGACATTCAGCTGTTGAACCATTTATTAAGTTGTAAAATATTCACATGACACTTCCCTGTGCTCCTCAAAGCCCTGTTTTTGCTGTGATGCCTGGAAGGACTGACTGAGAATGAGAGGAGAACTCAGCTGGCTGTGGGCTTTGCAGACTCCCAGGGATAGGCAGGGATAGGGCCCCAGTCTGGTTCAGATCCTTGGCCCTGAGCTACCATAAATTGCCAAGAAGAAATTATCCCTGGTCATGCATGAAGCAGAACACTGGATGTTCAGGGCTGGAAAATTCGGTTTAAGGAGGTGTGTTATCTCCTGAGTCAGGCAGCAGCTGAATTTTGGGACTCTGCTGACCTTTGTGCTGATGTTGATCTGGCCCTTTCTCCACAGCCCCATCCTATTCTCTTAAGTCAGAGTGATACAACAGCAATACCTGCTGGAATGTGTGTGGTTCTCCAGCTGGGTGAAGGGAGCAGCTTGAAGGACCAGGGATGTTCTTCCTCCTCAGGTGAACTCCTCAAACTCAGACCAGCACAATAATATCTACAGAAGAACTTTAAAACATTGAGAGGGGAAAAAAAAATAAAAACATCTTCCCAGACATAGGTTTCTTTCACATGGGTGGATGTGTGTTGTGAAACATCTTTTGTTATAGCATATGATTTGTAAACTTGGAACCTGACCTAGTAAAAATACTGAGATCAAAGGGGAGGCTGGCTTTGATTTCAGCAGCCTTTGGAACAGACCATTAGCTGATACTAATCTATCTGTGCACTTGTATTTGGTTAGTGTCAGATCATTACTTCAGTAGTCAGAAAGGAGTTTTTTTTTCCTTGGAGCTTTCTGTTTTCGTTTTCTTAAATAATTTTCACTCTACTGGAGTTGGTGAGAAAGGCTGCCTGGGCAGCTCAGCCAGCAAGGGGATGATGTGAAGGCTTTGTCCCATGCAAAGGGTGTCCTGTGTAAGGTTTTGAGCTGTTTGTGCTCTGGTTGTTTCTGGATGAGTTGCCATCTCAGCAGGTGGATGCTCAGTGTAGTGTGATTGTGGGGGTGAGGAAGGTCAAGACAAAGCTGGAGATGAACTTGGCAAGGGATACAAAGGATAAAAGAACAACTTCTACAGGTTCAAGGGAGGTCAAAGAAGGTTCACCCCCATGATAAATAATGGACAAGGAGAAGGCTGAGCAACTTTTTTGCCTCAGTCTTCCCTGGTAACCTCTCTTTCCACACCTCTCAAGTGGATGGACAGCAGGATGGGGACTGGGGGAGCAAAGCACCTCCAACAAGTGAACATCAGGTTTTTGACCACCTGAGGAACTTGAATGGACGTAAGTCTCTGGGACCTGAGGAGATGCATCCCAGAGTCCTGAGGGAATTGGCTGAATGAGCTGCCAAGCCACTCTCCATGATCTTTGGCAGTAGCTGAAGTCCCAGGTGACTGGAAAAAAGGAAACACCATCCCCATATTTTAAAAGGGTAGAAAGGAGGATCCTGTGAATTACTGCCCTTTCAGCCCTCACCTCTGTGCCTGGGAAGAGCATGGAACAGACCCTCCTGAAAGCTCTGCTGAGACACCTGCAGGACAGGGAGGTGATTTGGGACAGCCAGCACAGCTTCACCAAGGGCAAGTCCTGCCTGACCAACCCTTCTATGGTGGAGTGACCCTATCAGTGGACAAGGAAAGAGCTACAGATATCATTAGTCTGGGCTTCTGTAAAGCCTTGACACGGTCCACATGAACATCCTCCTGTCTAAATTGGAGAGAGGTGGAATCACCATTCTGTGATTCCATTCTAAGCTGAGACTTTGCTGGTTCCATACAGATGACACATCCAATAGACAGGATAAAACACCACTGACCTGCAGCCCTTGCAAATCTCTCTTCCTCCTTCCTGCACCATTACTCTGTGCTTAGGATTAACTAGAAAAATATTTGAAGGGCCTTCCTGTTATTTCTAGTTGTCAGATTTTGATGGAACTGGGCAGTTCAAGAGATGCACGTGCTTAAACCCAGAAGCCTGCAAAGCCAAATGCTGCTGAAAGTTCCCAAGCCTTGAAGAAGAAAGTTTGATTTGGAAAGAGTTTTGACAGAGAGGTTGAGCTGATTCTTGCCGGGAATAAAAAAGCATTCTTGTGGTGCAGATTTCACATGGAAAGGGATGAGGGTGGTACCTCAGGGGCCTGGCCCTGGAGCAGCACTGATGCTCACAGGGTGCTGAGCTGTTCACATCCAAGAAGCATCCCCTTGCTGCTCCTTGGCCAAGTCATATTCTAAACCTGAGATTTGCTGTTTAAGGCAGATTTAAGCCAAAAACATCTCTCTGAGAGCTTGTACCAGATTTGGTGACAAGTACCTCCAGCCAAAACCAAAGAAAAAGCTAAAATATTCCATTTGGAAGTGAAATGCTCCAAATCTTCACTTGACAAAGATTTTTAAGTGTTAAGTTTACTTCCATTTATGATTCTTTTAACAAAATCATTTCAGGTTGGGCAAAATGACCCAAATTGATTTTTCTTTCTGGTATTTCATTTCAGAGCAGCTCAAATACAATTACCTGAAAAAGGATTTGTTTAATACACTGAAACAGAACCCATACTCTCAGAGTTCTCCTTTGTGTCACAAGATGGGCCATAATAACTCCTCTCCCAGGTAAACATCTGTAATTCACATCAGCACTAACAAAGTTAGTGTCTTGCTGTCTCTGCCTAACCCATCCACTTCTCAGCAATTCTGTAAAAAAGGTTACCAGCCTCAAAAATCTCCACTATTTATCCTCCTCACTTATTAATAGGAACGTGATGGGCTTGGCACAAAGACCAGGACTCTGGGGACAGTCAGAGATCTCAAGACATCTCCTCGAGGCCAGGCAGAGGCATTGTGGTGGGCTGGAGCTGTGAGCCCAGTTTGTGTCAGGAATCCCTTCAACTTCACATTATTCATGAGCAGAACATTCACAGAAAGGAGAGAGGAGGGTGTGTCAGGCTGTGGGACTCCCCAGACCGTTTCAATAATCTCTTCTGGCACTGAATACATTGTCCTGGTGCTGTTCCTGTGCTGAACAACTCGCTGTTGAACTCCATTGTTTTAGCATCATCCTGATCAAAACACTGCTTGTGCCTGAGCTTTTGGATAATATTTCCCCGTGATCAATTAGCCCTCAAAATTGTTGCATTTATTTTCCTTTGCATTTCTCCAGCTGCTGCCTCCTGGATCTCTGGTGATTTGCTGTCTCACAAGGCTGCTGGTGTCTCACAGCCCCTCTTGGCATGGATAAGGAGGCTGCAGAAGAAGAAACAGCCATGACATTTCCAGCAATGCAGCCCTGGGACAGACTGTGCCTCTGACAGCTCTCAGGGCTCACACTCATCCCTCATGGATGTGTTTCCCTGGGATGCTCTCCTGGAGCTCTGGTGAGGCACTTCAGACAAGTCCTGGTCAGGGAAGGAGAAAAACATAATCAGGGCAAAATGAATTAACTTCCTTCCCAAAGCCACTCATAGCTGTCCAGCTGGTGGGCCCTGCATTACATCACAGATTCCCAGGGCCTGTGGCTCTGACTGCTCAATGTGTGCTCCATGAGGACCTTTCAGCAGAGATGGAGGAGCTTCTGTACAGAGGCTGCAGCTGGAGCTTTCCTCTTGCACCCCTCAGAAAAGTTGTGGCCCACGGTCTGGGATCCCTCTTTTGTCCAGTGCCTTTGTCAGGTCATTTAACACCTGAACCCACCAGCAAAATGAGAGCAAGGTCACTTGAGCCCTGGTTAGTCTGGGCCAAGGATCAACACAGCCATGATGCCCTCCCAGACACACTCCTGCTCTCAGCTGGACCTGGCTTTGGGAGTCAGGATAAAATATTTACTCCATTCGGGACACCCATGACTGGAGCAACCCAACAGGACTGATCATCACCTTGAACTTTACCAAGTGTCACAGCAGAGGACTGTGTCTGTATTTCCCATGGCATGGAGTGGGAGAGGGGCAGCACAGGTTATCCCAGTCCTATCCCTCCCTGCAGAGGGGCTGTTCATGGCACTGCTGGGGTTTCTGCAGCCACACGGGCAGGAATCCTCCATCACTCCATGGAATGGCACGGCGGTTTGGGAAGGCACATCTGGAGTTTTGTTACGTACTAAATCAAGGCCATGGCAGGTGTGTAAAGCTGAGATTTCAGAGCCATTCAGACAGCTAATATATGTGGCAGTTGTTTATGCAGAGGAGTGACTGCTGAAATGAGGTCTGGAATGATTTGTTTTGGTTTTTAAATCCCTTTCTCTGAATTCATGTGATATTTATGCAGCTACAAGGGATAACCAAGCAGAATTCCCTGAGATGTGCCATCTTATTGCAGGAAAGTTGCTCTGCAAATTCCCCTCTGAAGGCAGAACCCCCCTGGGTTTTGTGCAAGCAGGGTTGCTCCTCCGTGCTCTGCAGGGCTCAGGAAGAAGATGCAAAGGGACTGGAATATTTTGAGGCAGAATTCTGCTCATTCAGTCCCTTCAGCATAGAAATGACATTTGCAATGTGAGCTGGCCATAGTTATGATCCCAACTCCCTTTCCTAATGTCACCTCAGTTATTCTGTGTGTTCTGCAGTGACAGGAGCATTTTTGTGGTTGTTTTAAAAGCTGAGCAGGCCAAGATGATGTGCTACAGTCCAATCACCCTCTCTAGGAAGAGGCCTCAACTCATGCGTCTGCTGTTTGTCTTCAAGGAGCACAAGTTGGGGTTGAGGGAGATTTTGGAGATTGTTCTAAAGTGAATACACGTCCGGCAGCTGCCTGAAGGCATCTGCCTTTCTGGCAGACCATGTTTAATGGCATTTACTGTGTTCTGCTTTTAAGAAGAAACAACTGAGAGTGGCACAAATCTGCCACATTTCTGCTTTCCAGAGTCTGGCCCCGTGTTTGTGTCAGTGATGCTGCAGAAACCATGACAAGCTCCTGGCTCCACCAATGTGGTCCTTACAAACCTGGGGAGAGAGTGTCACTGCAAAGACAAGTGCAGCCATGAAATCAGGAGGCAAATGAGCAATAACACAGTTTAATAATCCTGGGTGCTCCTCCCCAGCACCCCAACTTGTGTTTCCTTCTGTAGGAATAGCAGCCCCTCCTCGGTTCCCTTCAAGCCTTAAAGTGCAAAACCCATAGAGGATGAACCATCGTCAAGGCTAAACTGCAGGTTAAGAAGAAAAACCTGGTTTATTTCTAAAACTGGCAGATACAGTGCAAAAACTATTAGTGGGTGACATCCTGGGAGAGGGAGATGTTACTCTGACCAAGGCATTCACCTGCTGGTGTGCAGGAGGGAGGTGGGAGTGGGAATGTCCAGGGTGGGCTGGTCAGAAACCGTAACAGCCACAACATGCTCGGATCTCACTGTGTAGGTGTTAACAAGCAGAGTTAGAAAATTCAAGAGGTAGAGACCATGCCACTATTCCAAGTGGAAACCATTAAAACAAACCAAAGGCCACAGCAGCCAGTTCCAGATACAGAAATTCCCTGTCCTCATTTTTGTGCTCGCCTCGGGAATACCATTCACTGTGCGAAAGTGTGTGATTATTTCTGGAAAGAAAAGCTATTGAGGACTCAGTGCCAGTGCTGGCTTCATTACAAATGCAGAGAGGAAACTGTCAAATAACTGGTTGTGTTTTCAGATGTACCACATGTGACTGGGGCCGTGTTAGAAAACATGATCCATCCCATGTAAATCATGAACCGTTGAACAAAAGTCCTATTTGTAAATTTGAATATTGGCAGTCAGCTTTCAAACTCTCCAGCTTGAAAATAGTTCTGTGATGCTTTGAGCAAGCACAGAAACACAGTGGGACTCCGCCAGGTCCCCTGACCTTTGCCAAGTTTCAACTCAAACCCTCTCTGCCTGTATAAACTAGAAGAAAAACTGGAGTAAGGACCCCCAAATTTGGCTTGACACACAAATGAAGCAAAACCTGGCTCTTGGGAAATTTATTCCCAACAATATAATTTATCAGACTGACCGTACACTGTAATTCTACGAGGTACTCAATCACTTTTGTTAATTATTCCACTTGATTTGTCCCTCTTGAGAACACAAAAATGAGTGAATTGAACCTCAGATCTTTTAATGCAGGTTTTCAAACGCCCATAACTCATTAGGACTTCTTTTGTGGGCAAAAGGCTTAAGCAAAAAGGGCTTCGAGCCAGAACACCGTGTCCTGAGATAGCAGGACATCTAAGGAAACCGCATTTTTAAGTGATCTGAGAGAATACAAACTGAGAGTTCAGACTGAAAGAGGGGAAAATTAGGTCAGATATATGGAAAAATCCTTCACTGTGAGGGTGGGCAGGCCCTGGCACAGGGTGCCCAGAGAAGCTGTGGCTGCCCCATCCCTGGGAGTGTCCAAGGCCAGGTTGGACGGGGCTTGGAGCAACCTGGGCTGGTGGGAGGTGTCCCTGCCCATGGCAGGGGGGGGACTGGATGATCTTTAAAGTCCCTTTGAACCAACCCATTCTGTGTTTCTGTGACTCTGTGATTAGAATACAGCTATTTCATCACCAACCTGCCATTGCAGGTGTATCAGAAAGGTTTGGGTTTACTCCAGCGAGGGAAAAAAAAGTGATTTTTCATTCTTCAAGAAGTTGTCATCCTCTGGGCAGAGCTCCTCATCAAAAGGGAGATTAATATGGGCAAGGCAGCACCGAGCCATGAAAGCACCACGTCCCAGCTCCCGGGATGAAAGGGATCCTTCCCGAACACTGAACCGCAGTCTAAAAATACAACTGAAGGAGAGATCAGAGCTTTTGTCAGAGAGCTTGTGATCTTGGGTTCAGATTGCGGTATGAAAGGTGTAAGAATGCTGGGTCGTCACCCAA
Source organism: Scytalopus superciliaris (assembly GCA_013400415.1). Classification (NCBI taxonomy): domain Eukaryota; kingdom Metazoa; phylum Chordata; class Aves; order Passeriformes; family Rhinocryptidae; genus Scytalopus; species Scytalopus superciliaris. Next base: position 793,553 of record VXBX01008033.1, read on the forward strand.
ATTGGACCTTGTGTATGAACTTTCAAGTTGCTTTATCTCTCCATGCTGGTGTTTGTGCGGGATGCACGGGAATCTTGCAGGATGCTGAAGTTAGCTGTTTCTATGCAAAGCCCATTTATTCCAAAGTCCAAATAATCTAACATTGGAGATTTGTATGGAGAATAACTTTATAGATTGTTCTTGAGAGGTTTAAAATGAGCGAGTGTGTATTTCTGATCAAGAATGTTGAGAAACACCAGGAAAAGTGTGTGTGGGGAAGGAATAGAGCAAGAAAATTAGGCTATTAATAAAAGAATCCAAAAAGTAGAATGGCATGAACTTCAGCCATGAGAGGGTTATTTCCAAAATAGCACCCAGAGGGTCCAGTGCCACTTGCTAGAAAAAGCCAGTTTTCTTCAGTATGTGGTAGGGCTGGGCTTGAAACCCTGAGCACCACAGCTTTGTTCTCTTTCAGTCATTATTTCTGGTGTTTCCCTGATTTTGAGTTTATCTAGGACAGATTGGAGGGCTCTTGATTAATGCAGTAATTAAAAATCAATCTTGAAATATCTTAAGCTGACTTGACAGGCTTTTTATTTAACAACCTGCTTAAATAGATCACTGAGTAAGTCACCCACTCCAAGTTTTTTGTCCCTTCCCCTGGAGCGTGTCAGGATGGCCAAAACCGGAGTGCAGGACACGGTTTGTTCTCTCCTGGTAATGCCTTGACCTCCAGATGACAAAGCGAGTATTCATTTTATATTATAGCAATTCTTTTTATTGTCAGGCTTTGATGTTGCCAGGATAAATATTTAGTTCCTGGTAAAGCTGCCAAGACCTGGAGGCAAGTGTGCTTTTATGTCTTTGTGCGTGTGCAATACAGGGTTTGTATAATAAACGTGGGTTTATTCTACTACTGCAGAGAAAGTGGAAATGGTGATCCCAGCAAGGCATCAGAATGCCCCTTCTCACCTGCTTTCAGTGCCAGCCTCCCCCTCTCAAGTGGGTAAGGGTTTACCTGATGTTATGAAGCCCCACAAGGCACGGAGAAACCATCCCCAAAAAACCCCCACTAATCACTTGGAGATAAAGCCGAGCTGAGTAACTGAGCTTTTCATCCGACATGAAAAGACCAGAAGCTACATTGGAGACAAAAGCAAAAAGTTTAACAAGTTACATTGATCAAAGAGTTTTCAAAGGAACATTCAATTATATCTGCAACACCTAAATGGAAGGGTTGTTCCTCCACTTATTTATTTTGCGATAAAGAGGGTTATTAGGTCTTGTTATCTGCCTTCACTTTAATGCATTCTGCTGAAACCCTCAGCAAAAAAAGCGAGCTTTGTGAACAACAAAGTGACAAGTGAAAAAGAAAGATTAAAATTAGTTCAAGGATAAAAAAGAGAGTATATTTTACAGTCAAAATCTCCTGGTGTAAGCATGGATGCATTCAAATGAAGAGAACAGATCTTGATTACGAAGCAACTCCGCCTTGCTGCTCTGTGAGTGGCTGGCTGTGATCTTGCAGCAGACAACTGAAATGGCTTCAGATCTCTGAATTTGGGGGGGGGGCGAAAAACCCAGACCATGCAAAAAGAGCTTACTGCTTCTGGATGCATCACGTGCATCAGATGAAAAATGAGAAGGCTGTGCATGCTGGAACAAAATTGGCACAGGGAAATTGGGAATCACAGACCTGGGAAGCTGAGGTTTAGCTATCCGGGAAGATGCTGTATCCAGATGCCAGGCTATGGTTTAAGGTTACTGAGTATTTGTGGTGGGAAGGCTCTCAAGTTTTACAGCCCTTGGTCATAGTCCTTTTCCTGCCTCCAACCATATCTTTTTCCCTTGGAGTCATCTGATTAATCACATTTTTTTACTCTCAGAGCCTGATGCAAAGCCCAGTGAAATCAATGGAAAATTTTCTGTGGACTGAGCTGATCTGTGCTTTAGGCCCCAATAAGCTCTTAGTCTTTGAGTTAGATGATGCTTGCATGTTTTGCTGATACAAATGTGAAAGAAACCCTTTCCTTAAATCGATGTATGAATTTTAAGCTTGTTCTTTGTCTCCTTCCTTTGAAGCCTGAAAAGAAAAAATATCCTCTTAGTCCAAACTGAAGGAGCTCATATTGTGCTTTTCAGAGCCAACTCTTCTCACACCACAGAGTTTAGAGCAGTGGCACAAGCACACCCAGCACACCCAGCATTGCCATAGCTGTGTCTCACCAGCCCTGTGGTTTCCTTGGACTGCTCCAGGTGCTGGAGCATGTCTAGGGAAGGATAACAAAGGGTGTGGAGCACAAGTCTGAAAAGGGGCAGCCAAGGGAGTTGTGGGGGCTCAGCCTGGAGAAAAGGAGGCTCAGGGGGGACCTTCTGGCTCTGCAACTCCCTGACAGGAGGGGGGAGCTGGGGGGGTCAGACTCTGCTCCCAGGGAACAGGGACAGGAGGGGAGGAAATAGCATTGAGTTGTGCCAGGAGAGGTTTAGATTGGATATCAGGGAAAATTTCTTCACTGAAAGGGTGGCACAGGCTGCTCAGGGAGGTGGTGGAATCACCATCCCTGAAAGTGTTCAAATGTGGCACTTGGGGACAGGACTTGGCAGTGCTGGGTCAATGGTTGGACTCAATCATCTTAGAGATCTTTTCCAACCTAAACCATTCCCTGATTCTTTCCTGAAGGCTGAAATCCAGCAGCCCTTGCTCCTCTGCCATTGCCAGTGGTGCTGAAGCATCCAAGATGTTCACAGAACCTCTGCTGCTGTGTGTGTAAGATGAAACATCCCACAGGGCACAAATCCTGACTTGCTCTTGTTTCTGGTGCTGGGAGAGGACAGCAGGTTCCTCATGACAAAGTGTTCCTCCAAAGCTCTATTACAATTCAGTGAGCAGGAGAGCTCTCCCCACGCCACGTGGTCCTCTCCCTGTGAGGACACTGCATCCTGCAGGAGAATAAACAAGCTCTCAGGATCTGGACTGTCCTCTCAGCTCACCAGAGCCCGTGGAAGGTTGAAATGTTGTCCTTCAGATCACACAAAGTAACAGCAACATGTTTGTTGTCGTCAGCATGAGCTGGGGAGGAAATGGCATTGAGGAAACGGGAATAATGGCTGGATAACAGGGGGAAAGTGCTGCTCCCTGCAGTGATAGTTACACCTGATTTAGCTACTGGAAGAAGAAGGAGAAGCCACGAAGACATTAAACCTCTTATCATCCTGATGGAGTGAAATTGGAAAGAAAAAAAAAAACCTGGTTATTTGGCAGCAAATGGGTTTATTAACTTCTAAAATGGTGTGTGTTTGAATGTGATAGGGAAAGCAGCATTCGTCAGTGCTCGCCGCATCAAAAGACAAATTAATCCTTTGAAGAAATGTAGCTTTTAAAAATCTCCCTCGTTAAGCAATGTATGAGCCGGCTGAGCTGCAGAGCCCTGGGCTGCAGAGGGACCGTGGGGTGACACAGGTCCAGGTATGGCAGCTCCCCTGTGGGAGGGTTCTCTGGCTGAGCCTTCCAAACCATGACACAAGAGCTACTTTTAGGCCGTGTTTCCCCTTCCAGCTCTGTCTTAAAGCCTTTCCTGCCACGGCACCCCCAGGGCTTATGGAGCAAGCCTTGCTGAGGGGGCATGAGGAATTTGGTGGCATCCTTCCACCCCACCACCTCCCCATCACAGTCCAACCAGGCTTCTCACAGCTCTGCCACCCTCTCCCACCAGCAGCTGGTCACAAATCACTGTTGGAGGCTTTGCAAATCTCCTCTGACAAACTTCGGTGAGCCACGTGGTGCAAAAGGATCTCCATTTCCTCCACTGACGATGCTCCGCGACAGGAATACAATTTTCTCTCCTGGAAACCGGGGTTCTGGTGTCGGGTTTTTTTAGCTGGGATGCTCTGGTTTTCCAATCTGCTGCTTCCTGTGGGATGCCTTCTCCCCTCCGGAGCGCAGCCTTTGAGCTCCAGCACCACAACACCCCGTTTCACACTGAAAGCGAAATACGTGAGTGGCATCTCTCCAGATGGGAAAGTAACATCAGATATTGTGTTAACAGGAATGAGACAGACACAGGAGATTTTTGCTACCTATTTTCTCTTGCCTCCTGGAGAGCTCATAGATACTTCAGGCATCTTTCTATGCACTTATCGAGCTCCTCAGGTATCTCAACAGCTGCGCTTTGTCTAATGCAAAGCAGTAACAGGTAATTCTAATCTGAGCTCATGGAACCACTCCTTTGCTGGTAGGTAAACCAGGCAAACACCTGTGACATCCTGGGGTGTCTCCACTATGTATCAGATTTGCTGTGGTTCCTGGTTGCTTCAGGTTATCTACACATCTTTTAAATCCCCCCAGGGATGGTGACTCCACCTCTTCCCTGGGCAGCCTGTGCTTGACAATGCATTTGGTGAAAATGTTCTTCTTGATATTCAATCTAAACCTCCCCTGGTGCAACTTGAGGCTGTCTCTTGTCTTGTTGTTTCGTTACTTGGGAGCAGAGAAGTGCCCCAAAGCCTTTGGTGGTGCTGGGATACCCCCCTGAGGCAGTCGGGAGCAGCCTCCCTGCTGGGGACACAGCTCCTCTGCCCAGACAGGTACAGGACACCCTGTTACAGCTTGGGGTCTCCTCACCCTTTGTTTGGCTCTGTTTGACATTTGTCTTTAATTAGTACTCAGGTTTCAGATGATGAATAAGCAGCTGTTTGTCCAGAGGGCCAGCAATGAGGGCAGAGATACTTCTGTGCTGTTTTTTCAAGCCCAGCTCTAAAGCTTGGCAAGGATGAAAACATTCATTGCTCATCAACTAAGCTCCCCTTTGGGTTGGAGGACAGGCAGTGACTCCTCTTCCCATTTTACAAGTGTGGACAGGAGGCACAGGAAAGGGGAAAGGCAGAATTATATCCCAATCCCATGAATTCCAGGCTTCAACTTCCAGACAGCTTTGCCATGCATGGATAACAGGATAAGACCACCCTTTTAGAAGAACTGCTGGGAGACACAGATTGATTGGATCTCTTAAGATAAAGTTGCTAACACATTAAATCAGTTTTCCTCCATTTTTTTGGGGGGGTGGAGGGGGGGCTATTACAAAAAATGCTTCAAAACTGAAGCATGCCCCCTTTTCTATCTCCCAATTACCATGAATTGGGACTGCACAGGAAAAAATCCCCAGGGTTAGTGTCTCCAGCCTGGAAAGCCTGGAAAGCCTTGCAGCAAGCCCAGCCCTGGCAGTGCCATTTGGAGACATTTGGCCACCCCGTTTTCCCTGGATCCATCCAGGCACACACACAGTTCTGCAGGAGCTCGGCAAAGTGTCTGGTTTCTGGGGTTTGAAGTATTTTTCCCCCGCTGCCAAGGAAGGGAAGAAAACAGCGCTTTGAAGAGGCTCTGAAACCCAAGAGGAGCGAGCTGGGGGAACATTTACTTTAAAGTACAATAATGTTTAGGTTACAGCCCCTAATCCCCGAGCCCTGTCCCAGCAGGGTGTCTCAGGGAAAGGGGCTTTTGGAGCAGGGCTGGTTGCGAGTGTGACGCACTCCAAGGGCTCCCAGGGAAACGCTCTCGCATTTTTCCGTACAAAGATATTTAAAAAAGCAAGAGCGAGATGGCCCGGGTGGGAAATACATCCTAACAGATGTGTAATATCATTAAAGCTGACTCTAATATAATCTAAGCCGCAGTTTGGTGTATTAATGCTTTGTTTATCTTTAAGCACAGATGGATATTTTTATTAGCATTACTTTGTTGATGCAGCTTCTAGAAAGGTTAGTCCGGAGGGCAGATGTCTGTGTATAGACAGAGTGTTCATGCTGGGGTGACTAATCGGAAAGGTGCAGCTTTTCCATGAAATTTCAATTAGGAAATTAAACCTTGCAAGCACAGGCAACCAGGATCTGCTGCTTAGTCCACATGGCCAATTAGGATGAGTCACAGAAGTCCTTCCTCTCTGAATCCACCCTCTGGATTGGGTGTCCTGGCCATCCCTGCGCCCTCCTGGGATCAGCTCTGTCCGTGACAGTGCTGTGAGAGGGGGGCTGCCAGTGACATGGGGGGCTGCAGGTGCTGGTGAGCCAGGGAAGGACAGCGGGTACTGCCAGTGGGATGGGGGTCTGGACTCTTGGCCGGTTGCCTTATTGGGACCTGTGATTTTAGGGATGAACTCTGTTGATGCATGAGAGGCCGCAGGGTGTGATGGGGCTGGGACTGCACAGGGGCAAAGGGACTTGGTTGAATGTTCACACCGGAAAGAAACAGCTGAACTGCTCTTAATTATAGGCAAACTGGCTTTCTCTATTTACTGGTCTCTCCTGGAAATAGAATTCAAAATAAAAGCTGTTGAAGACACTTATATTAGATCCAGACCCAGATTACTTGCTTGTGATGGAGTCCAGACCCATTCCAGTCAATGGGAGGCTGCTCATTAAATTAGATCCCCAAGTGGGAGCTGGTACCAGTTTCCTCAGAGATTTGATCATCCCTGTCTGAAAGGATAACACCTGCTCAGGATGGGGCAGTGGGAGACGCCCTGAGTTCAGGGATCCTCTCTCCAAGCTGTGAGAAAAGCCCACATACTGGTCCCAGAGGTTCCCCCCTCTGCCCTGCAGAGTACTGGGGTGATGGAAGAGCCACTTGTAGTGTGGCTTTCTCCTCTGCAGTGTCCCTGGGAAAATCAATGCTGTGGCACCACCACATCTCTCCCTGTAAGCTGGGACTAACTCAGTCACAAGGGAAGGAAGAAGTCTGAGCTCTGGTTGTATCACTTTGTTGGCTGGAGGAAAAGGCAGGAACCTCAAGAGATTTCCCAGCTTTTCCATTTTATTTCACTGAGCAGGGGGGAAAAACAGTGAATCCTCGAGGCAGGACAGCTCTGAAGGGACGTCCTGTTTTCTCTAACCTGAGAAAATTTTCCCAACCTAAGGTGCTGCTTTAACTCAGGAGGTATCAGAGCAACAACCTCTTGTAGATGAGGGGGAAGTCAAGGGGGAACTGATGGGAAGAACAGGGAAAGCAGATGAGAAGCAGAGGGGAAGCAGATTGCAGCCTTCTGACCAACTCCAAATCCCTCAGCAACCAAGAGCAAAGCTGTGTCTGGGCTGAGCTGGAGAAGAAAAGGCACAAACCCCCAGAACACACCAAAACCAACAGCCAAGCAACAGTGTTTGGCTCTCAAGAAGAAATTATTTCTCCCTCCCCTCTTCCTGATGCAGCTACATCTCAGACTGCCTGGCTGACTGGGGCTCTCCCAAATCACCCAGCACTGGAGCAAGGTTTCAATTCACTGCAACAGGACCTGCTCTGGAGAAACAACAAGAGAATATAATAATCAGGGAATTGCAGCCATGAGATCCACCATCCACAGATCTAAAGGAAGGAAGGGATAAGAGTGACCTTTTTCCAGGGATTTTCACTTCTCCAGCCTTCCTCCCCTGCAAGTCAGCCTGTCAGTCATCCAACTCTCCCACTGCAGTTCCCAAGAAGGAAAATTTCAAATAAAGGGGATGTTCGGGTGCCCCAACTCCAGATCCAGTGGCTTTCTTGCCACAGCCCAGTGCTCAGCAGGGCACAACTGGATGAGGGAATCAGGAAAGGGCTGCCCTGGTCAAGGCACCCCGGGGTGCCCAAGGTCCCTCCTTTTTGGCTGCACAAATAGCGAGAAAGGAAAGATGTGCCTGCCCAAAGAGGCAAAGGAATAGAAGAAATCTCATTTAAACTACTGCAGAGGTGCTGTCATGACTCCATAGCCCAGTTGTTGTTTGACTAAGGGATTTATTTGGTTATTCATGGAGAGCTTGGGGCATCTCCATCACCTACAGGTCATGAGTGGAGAGCTCAAACAGAGCTGAGATTCACAATTAAGTCTGTTACTTTGTTTCCAAGGTGAACTTAATTGAAATCGGCCCTTAAATATAAGGCTCACTCAAGATTCTTATTTGCAGCCTGTCAGCAGGTTGTTGCCTTGATCCAAAAAAACATGGGGAAAAAAGGGAAAAAACCCAACAGACTGTTTAGATTTTGAAAAAGGAGAAAAAAATGTGTGGAGGGGGAACCTCTAGTCCTGTCCTGTGAGCAGGCGGTCCTACAGCCCACCTTGTCCTGGGGTGGGGGATTCACAGACAACCTCAGTTCAGAGGAGACGAGATGTGCAGATGGAGATTTACCCCTCTCACTTCACATTTTTATTCTAATCTCTCTCATTTAACTGGTCTGTCAGGAGCACAGAGACTGCTTTTCAGGCATCACCCCATGAAAGGCAGAGGCAGGCTTGTTTTTTCAGTATCTCATTATACTGAGCGTATTTCCTCGTAGCTTTCCCTATCTTTGTATGATCTCTAGAGGCAGAGTTAGCACCTTTCTTTAGTAGGGTGTTTTGGGGTTGGGTTTTTTCTTTCTCTTTCATAGCTACCTCAAAGCAGGCTGGCTTTATTTCGAAAGTCCCAGATTCCTCCCCTTCCCAAAATCCTCTGAAAAGTCTGGTGCTTAAGTGGAGGCAGCTGTTTGGGTTATTTTCTTTCACCCGTGTGAACGTTCACAGCATCATAATCCCTTTTACAGAAAAACCAGAGCAATCTCAAACACGTATGGGAGCTACAAATAGAAGTACATTTCTGCTGCCTTATCACAACTTTCCTCGCTGGTTGTGACTAAATAAGACTGATTTTGAATATGTGGTCCAAAATTAGTGGCTGAAACCTCCACTTGGAGGGAAAGAAAGAATCCTGGTGTTTCTGGCTAGACATGAACCATCTATAAGGAAGGCAGGACTGCTCACCCAAGCCTGCAGACTGCCTGGACCCACAGCTCATGGGCAAGTGGAAAGTCTCATTCATTTCAACTCTGAAGCCTAAAGATGATATTCTAAGGAGTAATTCCACAGATAGTCAGTGTTTATTATGTTGCCAGCTGAAAGTAATTGTTGGCCAATGTCGAGAAGTGTGACAGAGTGCTGAATGCTCTGGAAGATCCCAGCTTTACATTCCAGCCCCGGAGCAAAGCTGATTCAGAGTGTCACTGTAACAGAGATGTGCATCACTCCATTTGGAGGCAAAAGTGCTTAGTTTTGGGTGCCTTCCTTCTCCTGATAACTCCCTGCTTGGCACCCCAGCCACTATTTCATCAGAGAAGGCTGTTTGAAGGCACAGGATTACATTTCCTCCTTCCTCCCCTGCTGTCTCCTGCCTTTAACAGGTGGCAAATGAAGCCAGTGTCACTCATATGTTTTGCATCAGTTTGCATCATCCCCTACAAAGCTCATACAAATGAATCTGTCAAGCCTTGCTGGCACCTTTCAGGATAAATGATGCAAATCGGGGGCCGTGCGAGGCAGGCTGTACCCACAGCGCCATCCACGAGTGCCTCCAGCCCAGGAATGTCTTTGCAAACATCTGTTGTAGTTTGAGGAGAGATGGCAGAAGGGGGAGGGGGGGAAAATCCCCAGTAATGGATGTTTTTGAAGTTTGGAGAAGCTCAGTGGGAGAGAGGAAGTGGGTTGGGGAAAATCAATGAGAATATTTTGCCTGGCAGTCACTCATCACTCGAGTCAGGTGATTATTAATTATCTCCACGCATTCACACAAGTTGTTAGTTTTCTGGGTAGGTGGGTCCTGTGCTTAGTCATCTTGGCATTTTTAAAGATGAATGAAGAATTACTCGGGATGCAGAGCCAGGAGTGAGAAAGATAAATAACCCCAAGAAGCTGATCACTGCCCGTCTATTATAAAATTTCATTAGTTCTGACAGGCTGTACATAAGCAATGAATGAATGCTAACTATCCTTCCTCTTCTTCTGCTTCAGCATTTCACTCATATTCCTTAGCTCAGAGAAAGAGGCAGCCAGACAAGCCTTGAGGATGAAAGGAGGTGCTGAACTATTCACTGGATCAGGAGGATGCTTAGGACAGGGGGAGCAAAGGGTTACAGTTATTAGAGTTACTTTGCCCAGAGCGTTTCTCACTGGGCACAACTGGAAGCGATAGATGTTGATCTGTGCAGGTATCCCAGGGGATGGCTTTCCTCACAGTCCTGCAGGGGAGTAAAGGGGCTGAGAGGACTGTTTATCATCTCAAAGCCAGATCTTTTGCTGGGGTGACACTGCCTCCAGTTTGAAGATAAAATCAGAAGAGAAGGCAATCAGGGTCCCAGCCATACCCAGGTTTCGTGATGGTGTGTTTCTATGTCCTTGGTCCATGCAAGAGCAGCTGTCCTGAAGCCGTGGCCTGTATCATCTGTGCTTCAGCTGGAATCCAACAACAGAGAGCTCAAGACTTCACTGAAATATCCCTCAGCCCCTGCCATGGGCTCTCAGAACTGATCTTCATCTGAGGACATGTAGGCAGATGGGTCAAGAGAGGGCTGTCCCACCTGCAGCTGTCCCCTAAAGCTGCTGCTGCCCCTTTCATCTTTTAAGTCCCCAGTAATGAAAACAAATATTACTAGGTTTATAATAATGACACGGAATGGGATGTTTGGATCATATGAATTGCTCAGGCTGTTGCAATGCAGGTTCACAAATCTGTGTTTCCCCAGTGCCTGGCTCAGCCTCCCTGTGCACGGTTAAACAGATGTGACCTTGATGAGACAGATACGGGGGGCTCGAGGAGAGCTCGCAAGACAAATGAATGTGCTCCGGCAGATTTATGAGAACTTATTCCTCGGAGTAGAAAAGTCTATCTACTTTCACCTAAGTGCTCCTCCAAAAGTGACTTTTCCTGTGTACAAAACACGGGCAATCTGCAGAGCTGGTGACAGTGTCAAGAGGTCTTTGAGGAAAAATGTTTCCATGGGGCTGAAGCAAAGTGGAAACAGAGGTGTGATTCATGCAGAACAAGGTGTTCTCATTCATTTATAGCAGTTTGCTCGCCCTGTAAATGATACCCTGCTCAGACAATGTGGGTATTTTCTTTAAATCTGTCCCTGCATCAGAAGAGATCTTGGATCTCTTCCTGTGCAACTGAGACTCTTTCATTTCGTGTCACCTTCCATCATGCCAAGAAAACCCACAGGTTGAAAGGGGTGTCTGTAAACACGTGTTTAGTGAAACTGCTGGTAAACCAGCCCCTGAGTTATCCCCCCCCAGCAGGTCTGTGTTTCAATTCTTCCCACTCTCAGGCAATAACATCAGGCTTTCACTAGTTCCTGATGGAATTAGGGACTGGAAACCCAAAGAATGTGGGTATGTGTGAGGGAGAGCAAGATAGGAGGTCTGTTTGGGGCTGGGAAGAAAATGATTTGCCTCTTTAACCTCCTGAAAAGAAAGAGCTGAAGTAAATCAGTAAATACTAGTGACAGGTAGACCTAAGAACAAGAGGCTTGTTGGAATAGTTACAAACTCTAACTGATATCACTGCTGGCATGTGGGTTTTCCAGGAACCCATCTGGTCCCAAGTGTCTGGAGATACCCTCATGGAGTTATGAAGGTCCAAGTGCTGAACAGGACATGTTCTTCTGCCATGTGGCCCCTGGAGTTCCTGCCTCTGGGAGCCTCCTGCAGCACCATCTCACAACTCTGGAGCTCTCCTCCTGGATGCAAATCCAGATTGGTTCATCCTCCTCATGGATGTGGTCTCATAAACATTAAGGGATCATTATGATCATCCAGGACCTCTCTGGACTCATTCCTGTTTGAACCACAGCATGGAAAAGCATCCCATTTGGACCTCAAAAATTCCAGTGGTGGAAAAATCTACCTTAACTTTCGAAAATTCTTCCAATAATTAATTATGGTCGCTGCTAGACAGCAAAAAAAGAAAGAATGCATCTTGGGTTTAGTCCATATTTTTGTAGTTTCAGGTCTCAGACCTTCTGAGGAGAGCATTGATAAATGGCTCAGGATGACTGTGGTTGAGTAGATTTTCCACCACTACCAGGACAGAGAGGTTGAAACATGTCATGTTGGTCAGGTAACCCTCACTTGAGAGGCCTAATTAGGATGATAGATGGGGTCATAAAAGGTTAAGTCTCTGCAGGAGGAGGTAGTGCTCCTGGAGAAGGGATTTCCTGGCTTGTTGGGGCTCTGGCACACAGCTTTGGATGGAGGGTAGCTGAGGTGTGGTTGTCATGAAGGGAGGGATGAAAATTGGCCATCTCAGTGATGGGACACAATGAGGGCTTGTGGTGTACTGTGTGTTGGCAGAGAGAGGAGTGGAGGGGACTGGGCTGGGATTCAGGGAATGGGGCTGCCTTTCCAGGGGGGCTGTGCTCCTAATTCATGGAGAGTCCTGCCTGCAGCTGCTGAGTGAAGGTGTTTCTATCTCAGCACTTGAAAGCAGGGGAGCTACAGCCAAGAGCAGCTGAAGGATCAACTCTGCCTTCCCATCCCAGCTGGGCCCTCCCAGGGACTCCGAGGGCTTCAGGCAGCACCAGAGAGGGATGTGAGAACACAGGGAGGGTCCCGGTTGTTGATCACAAGGATGTACAGAACTCTCGAGGTTTGTAGACTGGGCTGGAAAGAGCTGCACTGGTCTCACAAGGCAGGTGGGAGGGCCAGTTTCCCAGTGCACGTGGTTTGTGGGCTCTCCATGCACACCCACAATACCTGAGCACTTGCCCATGTTGGACTGACCCCAGCCTTGTTCTGCCAAGGCACAGCAACAAAGGTAAGAGCAGAGAGGGAACTTCTTGCATTTCCTCTTCAGTGCAAAATAGCCCTGGATCCTATGATGAATCAAGCATGGATTCTGCCTGCCATGGCTGCCTTCAGGTGTTTCACAGCTGCACCAGAAGGGAAGTTCTTCCTAAATACTTCTGTAATTTGTTGCCATACACATTGCCATTGTAACAAGCCCTTCCAAATCCTTGTTTTCCCTGTTCTTTTCTGTAGTATCTCTGGCTGGTGTTAACTCACCCTATCCTTGATTTGAATCCTGGGCAGTTCATTCATTCTCTTGTGGAAGAAGTCTCCATGTAGTAATTCCACCATGTTATCCTTATTTGGTGTAAAAACCAGCTGCTTCTGACCACTGCAACAAGTAGCCCAGCAAGAGTCAAAACCGGGTAGCACATTAGGCTGGGTAATTTCATTAACTCCCCCTTTTTGTCTTTGAATTGAAAATATCCCTAATTAACACTTTTCCACTCATGAAGAATATTTACTCCCCAACAGGCTGCAAGTTCATCAAGTAAGGGTAGAGACATAGTCCTTCCTTATGATTGCTGTGCCTTTCATTGGTGAAAGTTTAATTATCAAAACAATCATTTGTCCAGTGTTGAAAAGCTGCGAGGAAAGAAAGAAATGTCAATACATTTGACCTCACTTCTGGGAGAGAAACCCCTGGGAGTCATTACAAGTCAACTGTGGAAGTAGCAACACACTGATTTTAATGGATGAGTCTGAAACAAATTCTTTCCAAGAGCCAACATTCTTCTGTCCTTCAACCCCTAAAGGAGCAGGGAATGGAGGTTATCTTCCACAGCAAAAGTCCTCTGCTTCCTTGGGTATCTGAGGAGAGAGCAGAGGGATAAGTGGAAAATAATTTGTCAGACCTGCTGGGAAACGAAGTTCGTCAGGATTTCCCCACAGTTGCAAAGGCAGCAGCAATATATTCAAATGTGGTCGAATGTGACACACTCATTTTTCTCACTTAGGTTGTGGTTCTGGAAAACATCTTGGGAAAGCACTTCAGCGTGTGCTGACGCTTAAACCTGGGTGTGAACCCCATGCAGACCAGTGAAACTCAAGCACGTGCTTACAGATAAGCAGGGATCCACTCAAGTGTTGTCCTGATTAGGGCTTGAGTTTAAGTGGCTCCTTGAGCTGGAGCCTCTGGCTTTGAACAGGCTCTCCTATTCTTTGTGTGCTACACGGAGAGAACTAACTAAATACTGGCTTGTTTTCTATAGCACTGACCAGAACCACCTCAAGCGCCAGGGCAGCAGACACAGGCAGGAAAATTGACTCTGATCATCCCTGGGGTCATTTAACTAAAACACACATTTCAGTGGAGCCAAGTGTTCACCAGCACTTTTCAACTCCCATGGTGTCAAAACAATTAGCAGATCACAGCAGCACCGATTCAGTGGTGCTCCAAGAAAAGCATCTGGCCAACACATGGAAATTTAACACAAGCACCAAATAAACCCCTCCACACACCGTCTGCTGCCTGCAGGACAACACGGTCTGGATGATTCCTGTGTCACAGAACAGGTTATGCAATTCAACTTAACCTTTTGGAAAGAGATCATGGCAGAATGCAAATTATGTATTGATATCATAAACCTGATTTTCATGTATTATTCCTGTTAAAATTCACAGAATATAGAATACTGTGCATCGGAAGGGACTCACAAGGGTCATCGAGTCCAATTTATTTAACAAGTTGGGGTTTTTAGATTTAAATTGGATATTAGGAATAAATCCTTCCCTGTGAGGGTGGGCAGGCCCTGGCACAGGGTGCCCAGAGAAGCTGTGGCTGCCCCATCCCTGGGAGTGTCCCAGGCCAGGTTGGACGGGGCTTGGAGCAACCTGGGCTGGTGGGAGGTGTCCCTGCCCATGGCAGGGGGTGAAACAGGATGATCTTCAAGGTCCCTTCCCACCCAAACCACTCCATGATGTTTCTAAATCCAAGACCCCCTGTCCATTTTGCTGTTAGTTGCATCCCTACCTTGGCAATTCCAGTGAGTATAATTTGATACTAAAGGAATTAGCACTCTTGCAGGTTGGTGGATGAAACCACGGCTGTCAGATTGCAAGTATGCTACAACATGATAATGAGCCTGATCATTCCAAAGGCACAGGTAGGGAAGCAGCCCCTGTGTGGATGAAAGTTAGCTTTGGCATGTGGTCATGCATCTGATATTATCATATGGAAACATTAAAAATGGGGGTGTGGATGATGCTGAATGTATTTTTAGGCTCTTTGCTTAGGGGGATTACAAACCCCAGTGGTAGGAGGGTCAGTGTGTCTCCAGTTTACCTGCCTGTCCCTGCTGGGGGACCTGCAATGGGCTCATCAGAGAGACCCAAGAGCCCCAGTGCTGCTACACAGGGGAGTTGCTCCAGAGTTCCCCATGTTTCCGGCAAGGAGTAAATGTCAGCACCAAATGCACTCTGTGGGTGGTTCTGGAAATGCTATTTCCTCAAATGAAAAGAAAACAGTATCTCAATACTTTGGTGTACTGTGTCTTTCTTCTGATGCTCAAATGACCTGCTACCATGAGTGGAGGGAGCCTCGGTGCCCACCTTGCATCAGCCCCTGGGTGACTTCCCCTGTTCCCATCTTCAAAAGGAACAAAAAGCTGTAAGCGACCTCCAGCATCTCCCACCAAACCATTTATGAAAAAGGCCAACCAGAGAGCACATGTTGTGAGATATATCCTAAAAAGCTGAGATGCAAATGCTTGCCCATCAAGAATAGGACACAGATGGATGGTCAGTTGATTATAGAAGTCCCATTCAGTCAGAAATGGATTTCTTTAATCAAACGCATTTTTGACATAGCTTTGGACCTGGCTGGAAATGTTCCTTCTTATTTGATTATATGGCATTTATTAACACAGCTATTAGCTATGTTAATGCAACCTCAGTGGTATTTTTTTGACTCCTAACAGGCACTTCTTGTGAATACCACAGAGCAAATGTGACCAGGAGGAATCTGACACAACCAACCCTTCCTTTTCAATCAGGGTGGGATCCAAAACAAACCTCTGGCACTCCCAGCATTGCTGCCCAAGGAACCAGGCATCCTACAAATAAATACTGACTTGCAGATCTGTGGCAAGTTGGGAATAAATCTGCTTCACCTGAAGTGGGGGAGAAAGCAGAGTTCAAGGCTGCCACTGAATTGGTGGCCAAATGCCAGTCCCGTTCAGTTCAGGGCAGTATAAAATGATTCATCGGACAGGCTGACCCACTAGGCTGGGAAAATAAGGCCACATAACTCTCCTGTAAGTCTCAGGGCAGCAGTTCTGTGCCCTGCTGAATGGCATCCATCTCCCTCCACGGGCCATTCACTAGTGTAGAGCCCATGCAGGAGCTCAGCCACACTTCCAAAATGCTGCTGCTCTTCAGGGTTGGTGGTGGGCTGTATTTCCACACCTTTTTCCCACGTACCTGTCCCTGGGTCACTGAATGGAAGGGTAGCTTGGGTTTTGCCAGAGCCCTTCCTCCCTAAACTCCAGATGTAAAATATTTGCATGATTTTCCTTTGTCCAGATTGTCCATTTAACATTAGAAGGGACAGACCTTTCATGCCTTTGCCCAATGGTGCCATGTAGGGTTATTGAGGCAACTTTACCATGAGTGCTGCTGTTTTCTGCCATATCACCTTCTGTGCAGACACATTCTATGTGTGTGAGACATGATTTTGGGAGCAGAATTCATAGTCCCATGTTGGACATCAGGAAATTTGAGATGCCTGAAGTGATTTCCCCCACATCAGCCTGTGGCCATCAGAAATAGGACCAGACTCATTTATAGGACCAGGAAACATTTCTTTACTGATAGGGTGGTCAAACCCTGGAACTGCCTTCCCAGAGAGGGGGTTGGTGCTCCAAGCCCGTCAGTGTTTAAGAGGCATTTTGACAATGCCATTGAGAGTATTCTATGACTTTTAGTCACCTCTGAAGTGCTCAAGCAGTTGAACTTGTTGATCATTGAAGGTCCCTTCCAACTGAAACTGTCTAGTCTAGTCAGGTCTATTGTCTTCAGAATCCCTCATCCCCAAATCTTCCTTCCCGCTTGTGTGGTGGTGCCAGACGAGTCCCAGTGCTGTGTTATGCTGGCAGCAGGCTGTTGGCTGGAGCTTTTCAATTGATTTTTACTTTTCCCCCTGAGCAGCTTTCTTTGAGATCTGCTCTTGCCTTATCAAGTAGTTAACTCCTCCGGTGCCTGTCCCTCAAAATGCCTTGAACAGCTCCAGGGAGTGCCTTAGGGGTGCACAGGAGCCAGTCCTGCTGTTCAGAGGAGCTGGTGTCCCCAGGTGAGTGACAGCAGCACCGTGCAGTGCCCGATGCTCCCACAGCTGCAGCTCTGTGGTGGCACATTGTTGGTGGTCCCCACGAGACAGGCACAAGGATGGTTGGGCACAAACCTCTCCTGAGCCTTCTGGGAGCTGTGCTTGAACAAGGACCTTGTCTGCCTTCCCTCTCTCTCCCGTCCCTCGTGCCACTGTTGATGCCCTGATGCACCCCACTGATGCCAAGAGAGCCCATTCGTCTGCACCTCCCAGGGCCTGCAGTGCTGATTTTATCATTTCACCTCTGAAACACCCTCCAGATTTTGACACTCTCGCTCTACACGAAACTCCCTTCTGCTTCTGCATCTGCCTTTAAAGCAGAAGGTTTTGCTGTTTGTTTCTTTTTGTGGGCACCAGGTCAGATTTATCCCTGACAGAAGGCGCCTGTTCCCGATCTGTCCTCAGGACTCCTCTGTGCCCTGCCTGTCTTCAGGACTTTACCTTGCTGTTCTCCAAAAGTGCAAATGTTGCTATGTTGGATCAGACAGGGATCTGTCTAGCCCAGCATCCTGTCTGGCACCAAAGGCTTTGGAGTCACAAGAAACCCCAAATCAACACTTATGGGCCAGCAGCCCCAGCCCCCCCCAGTCCCTCCAGCGATGAGAACATTCGGTGGTCCTGTCCCACTGCACTGCTATTTTTTGCTCTGCAGTTCGCACTGGAACTAGTTCAATTTGAAATTCTAATCCTTGGGTACTAAGGATGCAGTAGTTCTCTTTGAAAAGATTTACTACTAATCTCTCTGGTGTCTGTGACAAAGGACGGTTTCTCAGCATTACCTCGAATGTTAAAATATTAATGAGGGACGAGTTTGGTAGCTGGCAAAGGCTGTCTGTGCTAGCACTGGAGATGGACTTAATGATCTCTGTGCCTTTGCTACTGCAAAATGAACATCTTACACAGGAGAGATTAGACAGACCTGACACCTTTAATAAAATATGACCTGTATTTCTACAGATGTATTTAAAGTCATTTAAATCCTTTAATGTTTTATGAAATAGCAAAGCTTTGTGTGAATCTATTTAGAATAGTCTTTAAGCGCTGCAGTAGGTTTTATTTCGACCCAGCTCCCATTTGTAATGTGCTCACTCTTTATATCATGTTTATATATATATAATTTTTTTCCACCCAGATGACTTTTTCAAATGAATAAAATGCCCATAAAAGGTGTCTGTTGATAGTGCTACAGACTATAGCCAAGAGTTTCCAAATGGGCTGCCTGTGGGAATCTTAAATCTCCGCTTATGGGCTGAAACAAGCAGCCTGGTTTTCCTCTGCTCTTGGCTTCAGTGATCCCAGAAAGCCCCATCTCTCCCAGGTGTCACCTTGTACCAGGACAGGGCCACCGTGGGCACAGATGGCTTTGAAGAGAAACTGGCAACCCCCAGGCAGGGGGCTTGGTGGCCACTCTCAGCCTGAGTCACTACCAGAGATGGTCCCCAGGAGAGCCTGGGAGGCTTCCCTGAGTATCTGTGTTGGCTTCCCCTGGTCTGGGATGAGGACAAACCTGCTGTTATTGAAAACTGAATGCTCCATGTGTTTGTCCCCAATGTTCAAAGGCAAACTCCACATTCTTTGTAGCACTCCCTGTTGACCCAAGAGTCAGGCCCTGCTTTTGGTGGCACTGTGCTTCTGCTGTTTGTGCAACAGCCTAAGATCCCAGTGGAGTGGATCTCTGCCCCTTGGGGAATGCTGGCACCCCTTCTTGAACAGAATACAAACATTTCAGCTGCTCCCATAGCAAATTATGGCTCTGAAATGTCCCGACATGCAAAGACTGTCCTGGAGCAGAGGAGCTGCTGAGATCAGCAGGCTGCTGAAGGCAGCAGAGGAGCCCTCCTTGCCACAGGCATGATCCGCTCCAGCTTGGCCACTTCCCCATCCAGAGGTCACTGTCACCCCCGAGCTGTGGCAGGAGAGCAGAGGGAGTGCTGGTGAGAAGGGTGTCATGGCTTTTTAATTCAAGGGTTTTCCTTGTTGCTGTTGGGGTCCTGGGACAGTTTCCAACTGCAGAAGTGGAAAGCCCTGTGCTTTGGGGCAGGGAGTGGAAGGGGAAGGCATTTCCTTAGTGGGGTGTAAGGAGAGGAGAGGTAAGAGTGAGCTCCTTGCCCAGGCTTGACCCCCCACTCGAGCAGGCAGGGGCTGTGCTGTCCCCACAGTCTGAGCACCCCTGCATGGGCACCTTGGGTCACTGACTGTGCAGCTCCACTGCAGATCACCAGGGCTGTGGGTCCTCAGACCCAAATCATGACCCTCCTCACCCCTCTGTTCATGCAGTCCTGGGCCAGGCGGACATCACTGAATAACTGACCTTTTAGTTCATTGCTTATTCTAATAAAAAAACCCTAAAAAAAACCCCTTCACGGGTTCAAGAGTTTTCCCAGAACTCAATTCTGTTTATAAAAGGAGTATAAAGTGCCCTAAAACCTATGTGAGGGATGGAGAATCTCCCATTTCCCTGCAGCAGGTCAGGAATGTGGGAGATGAAGCTCAGTTCCCACGACTGCCTGGTTACAACTGGAACCCTTTTCTCCCACAGAAGGACTCCAGCAAGCAAGCCATTACAGTGCATGCTCAGGCAAGCTCCATCCCCTCAGCAGCACCAGTCCCACTCAGTACAAAGTATTTACCTGGTCTCTAACACAAGGGCCAAAAGGATGTGACTGATCCTGTGGGTCTCTAGTTCTGGACTGCCCTAGGAGGGGATTACACAGTCCAGGTTCCCCCCGGCACACAGGACACCTGCCCACATCCCTTGTGAGCAGTCCAAACCATTGAGATGCTGGTAAACCAACTCTGTTTCCCACACTCCTTTGAAGCCAGATTTGCATTTCACTTGTTTTTGTTCAGTGCCTAAAATGAGCCTTTTTTTTTTTTTTTCCCCTTTTTTCCTAGAGGGAACTGAGCAGAGTATTACACGGCCCCACAGTTTTGGTGGACTGGCTCAGAAGAGCAAGTCCGAAACTCAGGCTTTAGTTATCTCCAGCCAAAAGCTGCATTTCAAGTGCTGGGGGCTGGAGCTGTGCCTGCCCACAGCCACATGGGCATGTGGAGATCTGGGCTCCAGTGCTAGAAGTGAGGTGCCCTTTGCATGAGTGGATCAAACCTTCAGTCTTTTCCTCCAAAAGAATCACAGGATCCCAGAATGGTTTGGATTGGAAGGGACCTTAAAGAGCATCTCATCCCACCCCCTGCCATGGGCAGGGACACCTTCCACTAGCCCAGGTTGCCCCAAGCCTGGCCTTGGACACTGGCAGGGCTGGGGCAGCCACAGCTTCTCTGGGCAACCTGTGCCAGGACCTCCCCACCCTCACGGGAAGTAATTTCTTCAGAATATCTCATCTAAATTCTCCTCTTTTAGTTTAGAACTGTTCCCCCTTGCCCTATCACTAAAGCACAAGTGACATCTGATCTGCAAACACAGATGACTTTAATAAAAAGAGCAGCTCCTGCCAGTAATACCACCCTTGTTTCTGCAGCTTGTTGCAACATCTTAGGATAAAAATAAATATATTTATTTGCAGCTGAGCTTATAGAGAGCTGCTTTATGTAGGAACAGCCTCGGTCTTGCAGGCCAGTTATGGCACAGTCGGCGTGTTGTAAACGCCAGGGCAGTGGGTTAACAGCTCTCCCCATAAAACCAGCTCAAAGCCTTTCCCTGTTGCTGTGCTTTTAATTTCCCCATTCAGAGGCCAGTGAGAGCAAAGGCGACCTGCATATGGAAACTTTTAATTAAACTACTAATATAGACTGGAGTCATTTCTGGTGGAGGTTTAAGTAGTCTGTGGGAGAAGTGCTGAGTTGTGGGAGAGGAAGGCAGCGTTTGTCTCCAGCCCTGGAATTTGTCCATTCATCAGCCATCCCAAGAGTTGAAGCTGATCCAATTGCATGTCAACAACATTGGCCATGCCTCATTACAAATCAGTTGTAAAAAGTTTTTTAAAAGAGCACTAATTCATCTTGTTTCTTTCCCCCCCNCCCCAACTTTGCTGTGGATTTTCATCACCTATAGTGAGAATTTTAGGGGAAATTGTTTTGGAATGGCTATTTTCCAGGGCAGACAATTTCTTTTTTCTCTGGTAGAAATTCAGGTTGGTCTTTTTAAAAATGAGTATCTAAAGTCAGGCTTCAAAACTGACAGCCTGATTTGCAAGTTGAACAACGAAAGGACATCAAAAGAGCTCAGCTAGTCCAAATATCGCCCACTTCCCGAGGTGCCATCACCATGAACTCTGGAGTTCCCTGTTTTTATGGCTCCAGCTCAGCCTCAGCGATGCAATAAACCCTTGATAAATGGCTCCAGCCAGATTTCCTGAATTTTCTTTGTGACACTGACTCTCCTGCAGAGAGTGTGTGTCAGTTTACCACTTTGGGCTGGTGCTGGTTTACTTTATCTTCCTCACACAGGTATAAATGGATCCACCAAGCCTAAGGCAATACAAGGGTGTATTTGCAGGGCAATCCTTCACACACCTGCTCATCTCTGTGCAAATGACTGTGATGGGCTTTATGCTGGTGGCTTTTCCCCACTGAGGCATTTCCCTACAGCTGGGAAGTATTGAACCATTATTTACCATTCTTTGTTCCTGTTTATATCCAAAAACCTGAGGGAATTATTGTGTTAAATGAGTAGTTGCTTCTCCTCAAAGAAAATATTTAAGTTTCTATAGCAAGTGTGTGCTCCTTACACACCCAGCCCATCTGGTCACACCCCTGCATGTTTGAACCCATTTTTACTCAGCTAAGAAACAACCTTCTGTTCCTTCTGGAGCAGGTATTAATATTCTCAGGCTCTGGCTTACAGCTTATCTTTGCACAGCAAAGAGGAATTCAGCAACTATCAGTTTGCTACTGGGATTTCTGAGCAGCCACGGGACACCTTGGCCTAATAGAAGGTCATCACAGTGAAAGGCAATTTGTTTAGGAAGGGACAAAATAATTCCGCATGGTGGGGAGTGGATTCGGGAGAGAAATATGAAACTTTAGCAAACTGAAGCCTTCCTGGCATTTCAGAGAGGCAGAAACAAAAGGCTGGCTCAGCTGGGGCTGGCAGAGGGGAGCAGAGGTGGCTCAGGACGTGCTGTACCTGCGTGTGGGCAGGAGGGCTCTGCCAGCCCCTCTGTGGCCCAGGACGACTCACCTAAGGAGGATTAACAAAAGCAATGCCACCAACTCGGCTCTGTGTGGGAGCTCAGCCATTAGAGGTGATCCTGAACTCCCCCACAAACCTCTTCTTGCTTTGCTTCCCTTGGTATAACGGGGAAAAAGATATTTCCCTTCTGGCTCATCTGTAGCCATAAATGCTTTGGGACAGGGACTGCCTCCTGCTGTGCCTGTGCCACCCACATCAGATCTGGGCCATCACTAGGTCCGTAAGGACCAAACTAAATTACAGCACGGCTAATTAATACTAAATGACTGCAATGGTTACAATACTGTGGTACAGGCGTAGGAGAATTAGATTTCAGACAGGTAGTTTGGGGAGTCTGGTGAGCACTGTGTGCTGGGAAGGACAAACTTTTCAAACAAAAGGGTGAGTGATGCTCCAGGAGAAAGTAGGACATGCAGAGCTGCTGTCTGGTAGCACAAAACCCTGCAAGGGGAAGAGGTGTCAGTGTGTTCCCATCCTTAGGGATGCTTTTACATGGAAAGACAAAAATATGATGATCAAGGAGTGGCAAAATAGGGAGCTGGTGGGGAAGTCAGAAGGAGCACAAGGTTTTCTGGCAGGAAGGAGGAGCGGATGCCTTGCCGAGGAGGGGAGGCTTTCAGGGAGATGCCAAGGGCAGCCGAATGAGTGACTGCTCCCGGATGCATCGGGAAGGCTTTTACACATATATCATGGGGACACAAGAGGCAGGGGAGAAAGTAGCTCCATCAATAAATAAGGAGGAAGATTAAATTAATGGTGACTCTGGAATGGCTGAACGGCTGAACTCCCTTTTTAAAAACCAGTCGTTAACAAGAAAAATGCGGGGAAGTGGTACTGGATGGACCCTGACGGATGTGAGCAGCCCCTGGAAAAGCCTCACCAGGGGTGGAGGAAACTTGTCCTCTCTGCTTGGGCTCCCATGTTTGGTGCCTGAAGTCAATTAGTGTGAACACTCCTTTCTGTGTGCCTTTACTCCCCATCTGTAAAGGGGCGATAACAGCACTTCCCTCTTCCCTTGGTTTTATCTGCTTGATTTTACTTATCTATGGCCTGGGCTGCATCTTATGTATTTATATAGCACCTCGTGCCATGTGATCTTGATCTTGGCTAGAGAGCTTAATTCAGGTAGTATGTAGTGAGAATTAAAAAAAGCCCTGGCCAAAATCTGAACATTCCCTCCCCGACACAGCCCACAGACACCAAAGTTGGATTTGCAGTGCATTTCATGAGGACTGAAATGTATTTTAAAACATTGTCATGAAATAGGCTGAAATAAGTTCAGAGGCTTTTTTTTTTTTTTATTTAGGAAGGGAAAGTTTATGATAAAAAAGCTGAATTTATAGTGTAGCTCTGAAAAGAATGTTTACGAGGATTTTAAAAACTCAGAAAGCTTCCTTAATGCCGTAGTAATGAAGGTGCCTTAAGGGATTTAAACTATGCAGTAGCCAAATTCAGGTCAGATAAAGTTGCTGTTAATGATGCAACTCCTTCAACTTTCTCCATGTAACAAAATTATGCTTAAACTTCACTCATATTTGCAGAAATAAGAAAGAATTGGTTGGAAAATACCAAACATAAACTGCTTGGACTGCATGGAAAATTACAAAGGTCTCCTGAAGGTGAATGTGTGACCAAAAAGACCTGGGCCACCACCACATATAAATAAGTCATGTTGTCCTGTTTTGAAAACAAACAGTGCCTTGACAACCCGGACTGGTTAATAAGTGGTGATGGCCAGACTGGTTTTACTCAGTCTCTGTATTTGCTACAAATAAGTGGAAAATAGTTTTTCCTTTATAAAAATCTTCCTCTTTGTTGCTCCAGCTCTTACCTGGGCGATGGCTCTCTGTGAACTCTGGCCATCCCCTCTCTATTTCCTTCTCAGAGGTCCAGGTGGGCAACTTGGTGATTATTAGTTCTTAAAAGCAGGGTAGTTAAGGTATATTAGAAATGGGCAGAGCACTGAGGGCTTTCCAAGGTATTTTGGGTGAATCTGAGTTTAATTTCCCTTTCTGTGTGACAGGGCTGATGACACTGAACTGAGAGCTCTGAGAGGATGTGCTATACAGAGGCTGCTTTTCTTATTACACCATCACCGGTCTCTCCCCACCATCAGGTACCACATCATGTGGTCATACCCAAATTCAGGTCTGGTTTTGGCAGGTTTGTCTCATTGTAGTTTTAATGGACATTAAACATGGTTTCTCCAAATGACCAACAAACCTCTGAATATTTTTTTCCTCTTCTCCTGTTTATTTTTTTTCCTCTCTCACACTTAGAAGGGACAGAGGATACTCCTGAGGTATCTCCAGCACCTTCCTGTACTGCTGTGCAGTTCTCCTCAACCCAAACATTGTGTTTTCTGTTTCGCATAGCTCAGCACAGTGGCTGGAAACCAATACTATGAAAACTTTGTGATCCATCAAGCTGATGAGGTCAGGTCCATCAATTCCCTCCTTCCACAACGTGGATACTGAGTTACTTTGAGAAAATGGCTCTCAAGAAGCAATTTTTGCAGGCTTTACTTCGTTTCAGTGACCCACTTCTTCAGATGGTGATTTGTTGAGATCCCTTACAGAACAAAGACTGGACATCCCATATGGTTTGTCACAGTGCAAAATGCACCTCTTTACGCCTTGAAAGAATATTTAAATTATGGGCTGATAGGCCAGGCAGGGAAGAAATGTCAGCCTCTATCAGTGAATCAAAGCATTCAGCTACACTCACTGTCTTACGTTTCTTTCCACCAGGCTGGGCCAAGCAAAGCCAATGCTAATCAGCTGAGAGAACTGCAAATGTTTTGAAATACTGTGGATTAGGGAAAGTCCGTGATTTGGGCAGAGATGAAATATTGCCTGTAGATACAAATAAATATTGTTCCCAGCTCAGCCTCTGGCTCGTCTCCAACACGCCACAAATTCATCAAAACCTGAATGGGGCAGTGTGTTAACAAGTGCCTGACAGACTATGAAAGCTGCCTGGGGGTTCCTTGGCCAGCTATCCTTGTCTGCCACAATGAACCCTTGGAATATGGGAGCCCTGAGCAGAGCCAGCCCACGGAAAACAAGGTGGAATTTGCCGTGTGCTCAGGCTCGTCGCTTCGGCAGCATGCAGGAGACGGAAGGTGGGTGTGAGTCACATCGGGCTCTTTTCAATATCGATGTGATAGCTGCCAGAGTGAAATAAAGAGCCCTAGGTGGAAGAGAGCTCTCACCCTGAGCAGAACAGCCCACCTTGTTATCTGCAGAGCAGCAGGGACAGATCTGTGATAGCTAAAACTTGACTTTTAAAAACCGTGTTCTGAATTACCGAGGAACTCAAAATGGCTTATCTGTAGGCTGCCTCTTTCATCTCTTGCTATTTTTAATAGCCCATTATGAATCATTTTGATATGTTCATAAATGTTATCCTTTCTCCAAGTTCTTTGCTATGGTTGTCAGCTGCTCAGGCTAATATGGGCATGGTTAGTTGGGCTGGGATGTGAGAGCTTCAAAAAATGACGGCTGGGCTGCGTGATTTATAACAACTCTGGCTGCCCTGAACGTACATAACTAAGGAGAACATGTATTCTGCTTTTCTATAATCAAGACATCCTCAGTGTCCTTTTTTTAAGGTGAGGAAGGTGCACAGATGCTGTTTTTTCTTTCAGGTTGATGTGCCCCATGGGCTCCACTTGGAGTCAGTAGCACAGCCACACTCTTTTGGAGGGATGAGAACCCACTGCAGCAGGCAGGAACTCAAACAGGCAGCCTTTGAATGCCATAATTTGCCTGGCACATAAGCCCCCTTCCCTGTTGAGGGGTTTCTGCACAGTCTGCCAACATCTCCATGAGATACTCTTCCATGGAGGCTCAAAGCCAACAGTGAACATTTCCAGCACCACTCCTGCATCCCTTCAGCCTTCCCCATTGTGTTATTCCAACCGTGGGCTCTCCCTTTCCTGAGGACCTGGTGGGAACACTGCAGGCAGATGAATTGCCCTGACCTTGACAACCTTCTCCTGGTATCAGCTTTCTTAGGGCCATGGATCTGCAGCCTGTGGGCCACAAACAGCTTGTAGAGTTTGCAGTCGATAGGGCACATATGGTATTTCTCTAAAAAAAGAGACTTGCTGTGTCTTGGATATATTTTGTGACGTAAAGATCAACAGAAAACACAAGCAAGGCATTGATTTCCTTTGCCCATGTAGCATCCCGGGCTGCAAGGTGCTGGGGAAGGACACAGATTACTGCTAAAAGCTCTAGGATTGAGGGGCCTCTCCTGCACCTCCTGTTGCCAACTCTGGTGTGTTTCTCTTATGTGACATTTTTTTCCTCGGGAACTAAATTGATTCTCTCACAAATCAGAAAATAGAAAACATTCCTCCCTTCACAGAGAGGGGAAATACTGGAGTTTCTCACTCCTCTCCCACGAGAGACTCATCTAGCTTAACACCCAGGAGCGGGAGGGAAGCCAGCCAGGCTCCATCCCCCATCTCCCATTTGGGAAGGCTGTGCTCACTGGTGAGGTAGGTGTAAAGAAATCATTGCAAGGAAGCGCTGCTTCCCGGGGGATCCAGAGCTTAACCAGACAGCATCTAACCAGTAAGGGTGGGAAGGCAGAAGGGGAATAAGATGATGGAGAGGTTACAACCTTAATTATGTTCCACACCTGAAATGCAAATCCTCCCACCACACCAAGCCCCCATAATGCTTGGGCACAGGCTCAGCAATGACTCAGAGAAGAATTTCCTCTGTCTGAGTCACCAGGACCACTTCTTGCAGTGCTATGGGTTTTCCTCAGGTATCAGTCCTAATAATAACATGATCAAATTTTGCTTCACTTTTTCTTAATTGGTGAGAGGATGGCAGCCCCAGGGGGTAAAGAGAAGCTTGCCCACCTGCCAGGTGCTGCAGATCAGTGCATGGGCAAAGCTGGGGGGATAAAGCCTCAGCAGCCCTTCCCCACTGCATGTCCTGTCTCACCAGGGCCACTGTCCCTCCTTCTGTGAGCCCTGCAGTCTCATATTGCTGAGAAGCTGCCACAGGCCACATTAACTGCACCAGGATCTGCTAACACTGCACTCAGAATTTCCTGAGGTGAGGATGAGGAAGGCAGAGGAGCAGATGGAAATCCTGCCCACCCAACAGCATGGCCATGGGGCAGCTGGGCTTTCCCTAAGGGAAAGACTGCTCCACCAGGTCACAAAATAAAACAGTGTCCTTTCAGCACAGAAAACAGGCATTAAAACTCTCCCTAATCTGACTTTGGGTGCTTTGCTCAGAACTGTAACAGAAATAATTTATGAAATCCCCAGATCAATTATATAATAGCATAATTGCAAAGCTCAGGAGTGTTGTTACCCTTGCAAGTCAGTCATTTGCACTTACGTATCTGGTGCTGCTATGACAGCAGAAGGGTTTTTTTGCTGAATCAAAGAAATCCTGGCACTGAACAACTGTCCAAACAACCTAGTGCTAAGGGGCTTGTGATGCTTCTCACATAAAGGCTCGAAATAATACAGGGCAGGAGGAACTAACATGGAACAGGAGATGTGCTGGAAAGCTGTTAAGCCTGTGAGACAAATAAGGTGCTGAGGAAGCTGAGCTGATGTTCCAAACACTGGAGGTCTGGCTGGCACAGGAGAGGACACGTCTCACACATACCCAAGGGGAGCAAGAACTGGGTTGCCAGTGGAGCTGCAGTCACAGCTGTCACTGAGGTGGTTGAGCAGCTCCTCTTCCCTCACCTCAATGACAAGTGGACAGTTAATTAGGGATGTGTGAGTGCTACCGGTGGATCTGATTCAATTTGCATTTAAGTCAACAGAAGCATTTATTGATTGACTTCAGTAAGAGAGGGTTTGGGGTTTAAGTTTCAACATGAAGTGTAGAGATGTGCAGAAATTGGATAAGAGGAAACAGCCTCAAGTTGCACCAGGGGAGGTTTAGATTGTATATCAGGAAAAAATTCTTCACTGAAAGGGTGGTCAAGCATTATAACAGGCTGCTCAAGGAAAGCAGCCCCTGGAAGTGTCAAAAAATGATGGGTAGGGTTGTACTTCTGTCTCACATGCTGTAAATTGCCCTTTCCTGACTGGGGACAGATGCCTGCAGGACCTGCACTGGTGGGAAGACTTAGAGATCTGCAGATGTGCCTTAGGACAACCATGGTCTTCCACCATGGGGTAAGGAGGAGGAGCAGGCCATGCAGGCTCCAGTGGGCAGGACAGGATTCACAGCCACTGCTGTGTAATGGATCATTTCTCAAGGCCATGCTCCTCTTACAGTGGCCATCTCCATTCCCAATCCTTCAGGCTCACAACATCCCTGCAAGCCTGGTTGGGATGGCAACAAACATGGAGAAAAACTGCACCCAAGAAGCAGCAGGGAAGAGGCTTTACTGAGATACAGGGGACCAAAATCTGTTTGCTCCCTTATTATTTCATTTTAGAGAAAGAGTAGGAAAAAAAAACTATGAAGATTTGTGAAAAGTCTTCTACAAAAGAAACCATAAGTAAAGTGGAGGAGCTCTGTCAATGGAAGCAGAAGTGAAAGAGCATTGCCATGCTTGGAAGGGAGAAGCAGGGAGACACCTGGCCAAGGCTAATGTGGGCTGGTGGAGCTGCTCAGTCCCAAATCCACATTCAAGGAGCAGAGGCACAGGCATCCAAATGGAGACAGTAAAGAGTGATGATTGTTATCAGGAGCTGGAGCCCACAGCAACTTCATTAGGACTGTTTGGGCATCATCTGAAGTGAGGAGGAAGCTGAAGCTGTTTCTTGGAGCTTGGCACAAGGGAGTTCATTGTGCTCAGTCAGCCCCTGAAGTGGGATGAGAGACAGGGACTGAGCAGATGGGTCCTGCAAGTGTTGCTGCAGCCAAACTCTGCCCACCTGGGCCAAAATGCCACCAAGGGAGAAAAACAAGGTAGAAGGGCACTCCTGCCAACATGGGTGCTGCAGGGGGGCTACACCTAACCAGAGCAGGGAGTGGGCAGGGGGATGGACTGATGGGGACGGCAAAAGGTGGCCTTAGCAGGGGCAGACAAGAGTGATGGGGCAGAGGGAGGAGAGGCAGGAGGAGTCATCCTGCAGGTCTCACAGCACCCACACATGGCTCCCACGGAGTGCAGGGGTGGGCAAAAACTGGCTGTGTTGGGGCTGTGGAGCTTGGGGGGTCTGGGTGCCTCAGTGCCCTCTGAGCAGGGTCCTGCTGTCACTGCAAGGGGAGCTCTGCCCCTCAGAGCTGTAGGAGTGAGAAGGGGGTTACAGCAACACACAGCTCTGCATCTGGTGCTGAGAAGCTGTGAGCACTGGTGGGCTTTGCCTACTCATGGCCATATTTGTGGAGAAGCCACACAAGCTGCTGGCCTTTCCCAGTCATCAGGCTGGAAGGCACTGCCCCAAAACAGTTAATGTGTGTGCACCGAGCACTTCCTGAGCAGTTGCTGAGTAGAGGAGATCAGTTATGCAAGCTGTTTCTTCAGTTTTAATCTGATTTCCTCCCTCTGCTCTTAATAAATCTTATTTTTATTAGATCTTTTGAGTCCTAAGCAGCTTGGGAATTTCACATAGATTTTTCAGGAAAAGAAAGACCTCTGATAGAAGGCATGAAGGAAAAAAAAATAGAGAGGGGCTCTGGAGATATTCAGGCAGCAATTCTCAGCACAAGACACAGGTCCTTTTCTTCAGAAAGTAATTTTCAGGGCAAAGGGCTGCTGGAAAAAGCTATTGTTGACTCTGGCTGAGAATTTTAAGGGATATGAGGTATCCCAGCTTGTCAGAACCAGCAATGCTGGGGCAAATTAAAAAGGGATTGTTGATGTGATGGGGGATTGCAGGTTAAGGAGTTCCTTGGTGGATCTGTGTGGCTGTTTGCTGCTGCCTTAAAGCAGGTTTTGCCATTTATTAGGGGTGATTCCTCTCATGCTGCCTTCAGCAGGGGTTCACCCCCACCCACCTGACTGTTTACTCCCCATCACCTACATGTTTGCACCAGATTTAACACCAACTCCAAACCTGATTGCACCTGAACTTACACCAGACCTCAGCAAAGCTCTACCTAAGGAAAGGCTGGAAGTTTTATACTTGAAGTGAGTGATTGTAGCTTGCAGTCCATTGCAGGTGGTGAACAAGCAACGCAGGGCTTGCCAAAAACAGGCATGCCCCAGGGTCAGCCCAAGGGCACCTTGGACAGCTGGGAAGAGGCAGCAGTTTCCAACTCCTGCTGATTTCCTGTGGTATATTTGAACTCCACTTTGGGAAAAGAAATCAGTCTGGCACAGCACTTCAGAAAGGCCACTGAGCCCTGATCTACCAGGAATACTATTTCACTTGCTCTTGGAAGATTTAACGACTCCAAAACATTGAAATTGGGATGGTGGGAAGAGTTTGGGCTTTTTGATGTGGAATTCTTTTACCTGCTACTTTTCACTCAGCTATTTGTTGAGGGCAAGTATTTAATAGCATGAGATTGGCAAGTTTCAGGCTCTCAGTTGGTACCAGTAGCTTTTGCTCTTGGTTATGAGGTTTGTTTAAGACCAAATTATTACAGAATCATAGAATCACAGAGTGGCTTGGGTTGGAAGGCACCTTAAAGCTCATCTTGTTCCACTCCCTGCCATGGGCAGGGACACCTTCCACTAGACCAGGTTGCTCCAAACCACATCCAACCTGCCTTGGAAACTTCATAAGCTTCAGCCTTGCATTAATGTAAAGCTTGTGCATCACAATGCTGAAAATCCCAGAAAACCCCAAATCCATAGCATTACAAGTGACTCTAGGAAGTCCTTCTCTGGCCATCAGAGTTACAGGGAGTTTCTCAGCCAGTGAAGCTGGGACAAGCCCTGACTCAAGGAGATCTAAGCAGGGATGTAACTGAGGTGTTGAGCAGAGATCTTTGGCTCAATATAGAGGCCTCAAGCAGTCAACCAACTTTCCACCATTACAGTCTGGCCTTTTAATACTTCCTTAGTTCTTCTTCTCTGTTATTTCTGTGTTTCTGATATGTCCCAGTGCCCTTCACATCGGACATAATTTCTTTCTTTACATCCGGGGCCCCCCAAAAGCAAACAGAGTTGGCCTTCAGCTGACCAGTTGCTCCAAGCTCCAGGTCCCCCATGGTGTACTACTAAGCTACACACCAGTCACAGTTCTGAAATGATCTGCAAAGGTTACCACAATAACAGCAGGATGCCATCTTATTTATTTTGCTCTTGGCTTTTAGAGTTCCCTATCTGAAAGTACATCAAGTCTCTGTGGAGCTCTAACATCAATGCCACATTCTATGAAGCAAGGAAAATATAATATTTTTACAGTCGGTCTTTAAATCATTTTCTGACAACAAATCAATCTTACAAGAAGCCTTGTTGGTGTTATGAGTAAGAGAAGGAGAGATTTTGAGATTAAAGTGTAATAATAGTTTGCTGCCTCCACAAATTTGTCCTTTCGTGTATCAAACCATTGCATTCTACTGCTGAGTTCTAATTAAGCCCCACCAATCAGATTTATGATAGTGCTAATAGGAAAAAGGATCGTATAATGCTGTTAATATGTGCTCTATAATTAACATTAACGGCAGTCGTGCGGCTAAATGCCCCTTGCATCACCCTGAGAACAGACCTGTAGGTGCAGGCTTTATAACCCGGGGAAGCACCACAGACAGTGAGGAACTGCCTGTCTCGCAATGAAAGTTAGAGATGCTTCAGGAATCGTTCTGGCCCACAATGGTGACAGAAGGGCGGTGTCCTGTGCCACCCACAGGGTCCTGTGATGTTGGTTCCTGGGCTTTTCCGAGCTCGATGGTGAGAGCTGAGCAGGGAAGGTGCTGGAGCTCCCTGGAAGTGCCACATTCCCCTCTTGTAATCCCTGGTGCTTTCTGGACTATTTCATGGTGCCAGCTCCTGTGGAACCAGCTCTGTGCTGCACCAAAGCCTGTGGAGCCCTTTTAAGCTGAAATAGAGCTTTGACATTTGGATCTTTGCATCCACTAAAAATCCTAAGATTACATTTTTCTCTCCAGGAGTAGTTTTAGTGGTTAAAACCAAACGGGGACGTGACATTCTGTGCGCCCTAAATCATCATTATTGTTTCACAAGGAGGTATTGCTCCGTCTCAGGGCCCATGGATAACGTTCTCCTTAATTAGAAAAGTAGTGTTATACCCCCACTCTCCAGGGGTGCAATTTATTGCCCGAGTGAAAGGCAATGAAAATCATTAAACCTTAAATCTCAGCCCTGACACAGAACACTCGACCACCTCAGCCCTTTCCTCCCTGACCCAAACTGCCCTAAAACCAGCAAACCATTCCAGCCCTCTATGCAACCATTGTGTGTGTTTGCTGCGTGATGTTTGTTTTATTTTTGCAGGTGTAAATTTGAGGGCAAATCTGGGGAAGTTACAAAAAAAGTAGAGACACAAACAGGAACTGTGAAGTGATATATGCTCAGTGGCGAGAACTCAGAGTAAAACAGGATATTAACTGTAAGAAATGTGAAGTCCTAATTTCTCCCCAGCTCCCCAAATAGAAGGAGAGTGGAAATAAATGCTTCGAAGTAGGATAGTCTTGGTGAATTAGAGTGAGTGTTTTCATTTTATCTTCCTAATAATGATTTAAGATGACTTTTGCATGAATTTAAGCACTATAAAGAAATGAAAGCCTGGGAGGAAGATGGTTCTGAGGAAGATTTCCATGATAAAATAT
Source organism: Scytalopus superciliaris (assembly GCA_013400415.1). Classification (NCBI taxonomy): domain Eukaryota; kingdom Metazoa; phylum Chordata; class Aves; order Passeriformes; family Rhinocryptidae; genus Scytalopus; species Scytalopus superciliaris. The sequence continues at coordinate 826,304 of VXBX01008033.1, forward strand.
TGAGAATGAATTTCAAAAGCATTTAAGTGACTTATAGCCTACATCTCCTGAACTTAAACTCTTAAGAGAAAACATTTTAAAGATGCCTGGGGGTGCAATTATGCTTTACAGCTGGAGCAGTCCTACCCATTGCCTTCCCTTTTGGTTCAGACTCCAGTCCAAGGCCCTTCCTCTGTGCCCTGATCCAGCTTTCAATCTATCAGCCCTTGCGCAGGGTGAGTACAAACAGTTTAATCAGCAAAATTAGCAATTTTCCCCCTTCAGGTCAGCAGTTTGAGTCAGTTTAGCACCCCTGGAACATGTATGAGGGCAGGATGAGGTGACAGCTGGGTCACCTCTTCAACGTGACCTCCTGAAATGTGTATCTTCACCAAGGAGCACAGAAATCAAACTTTCATTGTTTAAAAATTACTGTAGGAACTAAATGCAGATTTTATTTTTTTTTTTTTTTTACCGAGCCCAGAGGACCCTCCCAACCCTAAATATTTATAAATATGATCATTAAGAAAAAACAAACAAAACCATCAAGGCATTTATTTTGTGCTGGAAAAGACCTGAGCAGGATGCAAAGCTGTCTGTTGATGCTCTGCCATGTGGCTTTTTCATGCAAGCCTGGGGAACTTCAAATTTAGGTTTACAAAACTCTCACTAGCCGGGGGCACGACCTCCCCTTATGGAGGGGACAGCAGCGGGACAGCCCAGGAATGGCCCTGGGACAGCCCAGGAATGGTTCTGGGACAGCCCAGAAATGGTTCTGGGACAGTCTGGGAATAACCCTGGGACAGACCAGGAATGGTTCTGGTATAGCCCAGGAATCACCCTGGTGCAGCCTGGGAATGGTTCTGGGACAGGTCAGGAAGGACCCTGGGATAGCACAGGAACGGGCCCGGGACAGCCAAAGAATTACCCCGGGACAAACCAGGAATGGGCCTGGGATAGCACAGGAATTATCCCGGCCTGGCTGCCCCTCACGGGGCACAGGCCCAG